>VMDR010025458.1:0-14486 GCA_007922815.1 Macrotus californicus | reverse complement strand
CATTTCCAAAATTTCCACAATAAACATGTCCTGTTTTTGTAATCAGAGAAATATTATTTTAAAAATTGCGCTTCAAGTAAGTAAGGCATAAAAAGCTGAGGTTATTTCTTTTTGGAAGAGCTGGAAACTTTTTAATAGTTTCCAACATTACAGCTATGGTTGGGGAAACTATATTATTTCCTTTTCCCTCTTAAATTAAGTACTGCTTACATGTAGTTTTTCTTCTTAATACCTCACATTTAAAGGTTATTATTATTGCCCAGAATGTTACCTCCTGATAAATATTTACAGTAGAATGACCCATTGAGAACATGTCTGTCATAAATGAAAAGCTTTGTGGAGATTCCTTTTCAAATGTGAGGTTGGATAGCCACATCTCTTAAAATCACAAGTCAGGATCAATTAAAAATCTCAGTCACTCTCACTATTTCCCTCTGATCTTAGGTGCATAATATGATGCTGTGAGATTAACAGAGAAGATAAACTGGAAAGTAGGGTAAAGTGACATGTAAAATGATTTAATAAGGAGAGGTCTATTTGGGTAGTGGTTGCAAATTTAGGAGTTCTGTGAAAATACATTCAATAAGGGAATTTCTAAAGAAATTTTAATGTCTGGTGAGATGAGCAAAAGCATTACATGCATGAAAGAAGAACAGGATGGAATAAGAAGAAGCAATTGGAGACTAGAAATTAACTCTTAGATATTGAAAATATGAGAGTGAAAAAATTAACGGGAGATTCGGGATATAACTGTGGCAATTTCCCAGAAAACAGAATTAAAGACAAAAAGATATATGACAGATTGAAATAATGTGATTAATCAAGGATATCTCATATCCTGAGGCCCAGAATGTAAGAAGAAACAGAAAAGTCATTTAAGTATTTTCAAAGAAATAATGTGATATTTCCATAACGAAAGAACCTGAGTTTCCAGGTGGAAAGGGCTTGCGACCCACACTAAAGCAGAGACACACACATAAGCCCACACTAAACTGTTGCAAAATTGTCTCTGCAAGGATAATGAGACAACATTTAAAAAAAAAAAAAAAGAGAGGGAGAAAGAGAGAAAACAAAGACAAAATGGGTAATGAATAATAGAAATGGAAGCATAATTTAATAACAACGAGATGCAGAAGACATTGATTGGAAAATGCTTTAAAAGTTCTGAGGATTTTTAATTAGGGACTTCCTGCCTTGTCAGATTATTAATCAAGTGAAGGTAATGGTAGCTGCTATAAAAAAAAAAAAAACACCTTAATTTCAATAGGTGAAGACAATAGAAATTTTTTCCACTCACGTAACAGTCCAACTATTATGTTGGAGGGTTGGTGAGGGCCCTGAGCACCTAACCATTCAAGAACACAGGCTGATGGAAAGTCGACCAAATACAGAATATGCCTTCCAAGGCAGGCTTTAGTGTTGACTTCCAGTCAATAGAAGGAAAAAAAGATGGAGGAGCCCAACTTGCTTCTTATAACCCCCAGCCCAGAACTGTCACATCAATTCTGCTCACTTTTCTATTATGAAGAAGTCGTCACATAACCTTATCTGGATATAAGGCGCCTGAGCCTTGAAGTCCCTGACTGGGTAGGCACAGGCAGTGACAGCCCCAAATTATGGAAAGAGGGACACAAATTTTGGTGGACAACAAGCCAGTATCAAAACTTTGCCTCCCATTCACTCTTTTTGTGGAAGCTACTGGGAGATGTATACCATGAAAACAAAGAAAAGTCCGAGAAAGATGAAGAGACAGGATTGTGAAAACAGGGGAATCACAGGAGAGTTCAAGGATGACAGCGATGCAGCTATGAAGTAAGCCTGTCTGGACAGTCAGCCAGAGCAGACAGTCTGGACTGGAGAGGGTGAGAGAGGGCTCTGAGGGAGAGGTTCCCAAGAAAAGATATGGAACCGTGAAACTGTCTGATGCACTTGACCATGCGGAAAATAGTACTGTGAAACAGTTTGTATGTGTGGTGTGAGGTAGGGAGAGACATTCTTCTACTTTCCTGGGTTCTTTCAGCTCTAATAATTAAATGTATGTGAAACAAATTAACAAGCGAAAGTAACCAAACTTAATTACACACGTTTGTATGGGAACCCCATTTAGATGAGCGAGTCAGGCACCCTACGTCTATGAGAGATTCAGAGACAGAAACGGAAAATGAGGCATATGTGACATCCTGACCCAAAACTGAGATAAGATGCCTGGGCTTCAGAGGAGAGGAAGGTCATTTGCAGGGTGGTAAGAAGTTCAGATGTTCAGTTACTAGAAGTTTTCCTTGCCCTATAAATAGCTCATAAAAAGTTATTTTTGGTGATGACTCTTGTTATGGACAAGGCCCCTAACTTAAATTCTTTAAGGGAGAGATGAAGGTTTCTCATAAGCCTATAGCATCTCAATTTCTTTCAACTCAAAATAATCCACATGCTCTAGTAGCATATTTGGATGACGTAAACTGTTATGAACTCCTTCAGTGTTATGTTTAAACTTTAGAGAAAAATGAGCCATAGGTATATAGAAGCCTAAACAAAAGAAATATAGAGACAAATACTAATTTTAAGAAAAATAAAAAATAATGCAGAAATGGAAACACGATTATGTTATACTACTCAGCTCAGAAGCAAAGAGTAACTACGTAGTTATAATGAAGTACCTCTCAACGGGAATGTAACCAAAAGTTGTGCACATGTATTAGGGAGATGGTGGGGCTGGGAAGTGATTGTTATTACATCGGGGGACGGGGTGATTAGTGTAAGAAAGAAAAAATATCTGTCATAAATGAAAGTCCATGGATGATGTATAACTATATTAATTAGAAACACAGAGGCAAAAGCCAGACAAAAATAGTTTAAAACTTTTCACACATAGTTGTGTTGGAGGAGTATAGCAGAAGATGCTGGTTTTCACCGTAAGTTTTATGAAACTATTTGCCTTTTCAAAACCATGTATTCGAATTACTTAGATAAAATTAAAAATCACTGACCCTTAAGAGGCCATATAGCTAGTGAGGGGCAAACCTAAGACTGAAAAAGAAAACTAAGATCGTCCACTTGTATTTCTAGGCTTATCTCTAGAAAAGAAAATTCAGTCTGCCCTAGGTTCTTTTAACTTCAAAACCTTTGTGATCTCTGCCTTGGACTTGGACTGTGGTCTTCAAATTCTGTAAACCAGTCACTCTACTATGTCGTCTCAAAATTATTTGGTACATTGGTGGTGCAAAAACAACTTGACTCCAATTATTCTACTGAAAAGGTTTTCCTCCTCTGCTCCTCTTAGAAATGATTCCCGGGTTCTCCCAGAGCTGACTTGGTGTTAAACAATCTATCCAATCAATAAAATTAAAAGTAAAGTCTTTTTTTGTCCCTCATGTTCCAAGAACTATTTTTTGCTGTATCAGGATATTGATACTGCACCAATGGGCTGTTAACTCTTAGGGTAAGGTTCTGATCCTGGTAAATTCAGAGTCATAAGAAGAATAACTCCATATAATTATCAGGCATTGACATAGAAAACAGTAATAAAGATGCCAAGGGCACATTAGGAATATATGCATACGTGCGATTGGTTTGGAGGATAGAGTGGGAGAAAAAAATGTGAGGGGAGATACTGGATAGAGGATTTGGGACGCAAGTATGTAAGCTTTGCAGCCTTCAGTGTTTTGTCTCACAGCATAAAACTTGGAGCAGAGGCTCTTTGTAATTCTTTATACTTGTGATAATGAGAAAGTTAAAAGAAAAGCATGTCATTGTTTTTGACTTAGATTCTTATCCACAATGGAGAATGTGATAGCTCCTTTGCAAATCATTTGTTCTCAACCAAAGGGGCTCCCATTGTTAGTGGCTTCCAGAGCTGAAACTGAATACTCTGGGATTTTACCCAAGACCATTTGCCCTGCTGCAAGAGAAGCCCAGGCGTAGCTTTGGACCCCAAGGCGAATATTCTAGGGAAGACTGCTTTAGTGCATTTTAAAAACCTCTTACTTATCATTTCCCCTTATCCTCTGTCCTTCCTGGTGGAATTCAGAACAGATTGGAGCTTTGCTCCATTTCATGACAGATAAATTACTGAAAGTTAAAGTGCAGCTAAAGGCAAAAATGACAAGGGAAGTACTTGCCACAGCCAAATTCTCCCAACGTCATCAACAAAGAAAAAAAAGAAAAAAGACGGCAAGATATCTAGCAGTTGAATAGTCTAGGTTTTGCTCTGGTCAGCTTCAGGTGGGAATTGAATGATCGCAGATAGGAACTTCTCCTGACCATAAAGAACTTAAAGCAACTCTATAATGATGTGACATTATTTAATTCATGATCGTCTTGAAACTTTTCTTTATAATCTGCATTGCATCATCATTACAAATTTGATTGAGTTAATATTCCACCACATTAAATTTTCTTTCACCTTTTATTTGTATACTTATGACAAGCAGTAAAATGGATACACTTAGTTGGGGAAAATTAAAATACTTTTATGATTATGTGTTTTGTTTTTCTCTTGGGTTAGTGACATAATATTTCTAGTCTTCTAAGATTACATCAGCTAAGAAGAGCCAATAACATGTTCCAGTCTCCCTTCATTTTCTTAATAGCTGCAGGCTACTCTACATCACCACTGATTTCTCCTCCTAGTGCACATGGCGTTTGCTACCTAATGATCTGTGACACTGGAGCTGAGCTAACAGCCATGAGGTGAAGGGCATTTGTCAGAGTTACTACAGAAGGGTGTGCTCTTTGCTTTGAGCTTATTTTTCCTTAACTGTTGGAGTTTTCAGTTCAGTTTCAAGTCCAAAAATGACAATGAATATTGTTATACCAGTATATAAGTCTCAAGGTTGCAAATAACTTTTTCCCAATTACTTTTAATATTTTATTAATACTGTAGTCAAGCTTTGTAACATATGCCTATGCTTTCTATAAATAAAAAACTGCAAAAAAGGTGGGGGTGGGGGTGGGGGTGCGGGTGGGGGAGAGAGTGGGTTTCTGCCCCAAAAGAACTAGTGGAAAGATATTTTAAATTGGTGGTGAACAAAAGTTATTTTACTTTCTCCCTCTTTTGATGTTGCTTTCTTCCTGCCTTTCCTGCTCCACGTGTGTGTGTGTGTGCCTGTGCACAGTGGAGGGAATGTGCATGCATCACGCACGTCCATTCCTCCCACTGTGGCTTACACTATGTAAGTCTGAGAAAATGCAGAGAGAAACAATGCCAGGAAACCATAGGGTCAAGAACTAGAGCTACAAATGATCCCTTCTTTTCTTATCAGAACATTGTCAACCATTTTTCTGCTAAGGCAAATTCAGTTTGATTTTCCTTAATGTAAATATGAATGGTTATCTATAATTCTTTTTTCATATTGGATTATAGTTCATAATCTCTCTGGCTTTATCTGTTTCTAACTTCTCTTTAGAATGGACATTGTATATTTTCATAGTCCATAAATACAGACATAGCTCCTACTCTTCCCTGTTGCCCAAGGGCAATTCGGTCTGAGCCTCAGAGCAGTGCTGTAATGTATTTGTATAAATAAGAGCATCCTTGGGTGAGTCACCTCACCTCCCACAGACCCTCATGCAAGCACATGTAGTTTCAGAGCCCTGGTCAAAGAAGAGAAGCCGAGTCTGGCCCTGCCTGAGCTTACTGTGAACTCTGCAAACAACATTGGTGTCTGGGGTTACTTTAAACTTCAGCATTTCAGCGTTCTGACTATTCTTTTTCACTACTATGAGTAATTTCATGAGGGTAAGTTTTAACAGACTAAGATATTAAAGATTCTTTTGTCTTTATGAATGAGTTATTTAAAATATACTCCATCCTTAAAGCAAGCAATTATTTTTTTTCTAAAAATAACTTTCAAAGAGAGATTTTAATGTACCTCTTATTTTTCTGAAGTCTATAATGAATACCATTTTGGAAACAAAAACTTATTTCCAAAAGAAAAAAAACATCAAAACAAAAAGTGTCATTTCTAAAGTTATTTTTGATTTTTCCCTTTGTTAAAAGTTTCTTTCACAGAATCCTGGCTGGTGTGGCTCAGTGGATTGAGCACAAGCCTGCGATTCAAAGGGTCACAGGTTCGATTCCCAGCCAGGGCACATGCCTGGGTTGCAGGCCAGGTTCCCAGTAGGGGGTGCGTAAGAAGCAACCACACATTAATGTTTCCCTCTTTCCCTCTCTTCCCCTCTCTTCCCCTCTCTAAAAATAAGTAAATAAAACCTAAAAAAATAAAATCAATAAACATATAAAAAAAGTTTCTTCAACAGAGCATTTATATCCTTAATGAATGAAATATTAAATCCAATTTTCAGTTGTAGGATATCCCTAAAATATATATTCGGTTTAAGAACCTATTATAACTTATTTCTAACAATAAATAAATGTTTTTATTTAAAATTATGCATCATTGTGATTTTTCATCAATACAAATCGAAACTTTAATATATCTTCCTCTATTAACTTAAAGACAACAATTTTTTAAATTCCTGTTACGTGCAAGTCAGTGTATTATTCATTTAGGCTTCAAAAGGCAGATGCCATTATCCCAGTGTAGTGTCCTTATAAAGTACACAAGGCTCTAACTCTTCAACGACTTGATGATCTGGTTTGGTACCATAAGGATCCAGAGAAATAAGAGCCAATTATATTTGGCCTTAAAAAATGGAAAGAATTTAGGGAAAAAGAGGAAAGGCACTTCAGGAAGCAGTAACAGAGAGAACAAAAATATGGAAGCAAGAAATATGAAGAGAGCTGTTATGAACTGAGTGTTTGTGTTCTCCCCAACTTCATATGCTGAGTCTCTAACCCCCAATAGGATGGTATTTGGAAATGGGGCCTTGGGGGGTAATTAGGTTTAGATGAGGTCAAGAGGGTGGAGCCCTGTGATGGGATTAGTGCCCTTGTAAGAGGAAGAGGCACCAGAGCTTCCTCTCTCTACCATGGAGGATACAGAAAAAATACAAATGTCTGCAAACCAGGAAGAAGACGCTCACCAAGAACTAAATGTGTCTACCTCTTGATATTGGACCTTCCAGTCTCAGAGCTGTGAGAAATAAATGTCTGTTATTTAAACCACCTAGTCCATGATGTTTTATCATAGCATCCCAAGCTAAATAAGATAAAAGGGAAGAAGCAAATTTGACTCAAGTGTGTAGTTTAAGTTGAGGTTTGCATTATTTATGTATTGCTGTGTAACAATATTTGTAGCATGCATGTAGTGGGTTTTAAAACAATATACACTTGTTTGTCATCTCACAGTTTCTGTGGATATAGATTTGGGGCATAGTTTAGCTGGTACTTCCGCTTGAGTGTCTCACAAGGCTACAGTCGCTGTTGGCTGGAGCTGGAGGGCCCATCTGAGGCTTGACTGGAATAGGATTCAATTCTAAGTTCAGGTGGTGTTGGCAGCTTTTTGTTCCTTATGGGCTGTCAGATTGAGTGCCTCAGTGCTTTGCTGGTTGTTGGTTAGTCCTCAGCTCCTTGTCATGTGGACCTTACCAACATGACTGCTTGCTTCTTTAAAGCCAGGAATGAGGTGAGAGTCTCCTAGTAAGAAGGACATGACAATTTTATATAATGTTATTGCATATATGCAGTCATGTGCATCCTGTCCCATTACTGCATTCCTTTGGTAAGGCACAAATCATGGGGGCCACCTACCCACAAGGGTGTAAACACCAAGCGCAATGATCAAGGGGCCGCTTTAGAGTCTGTCCATCACAAGGATCAAGCAGAAAAATGTCAGAAAAGAAATCAAAGTCATTTTTTAAAAAGAAATGGGTAAATGTAAATGATTATCTTTATTTTGAGTGAAAAAACATCTAATTTCTTATCTCTTACTGACTTCTAACCTGAACTGTCCACTAAAGTATATGTTAGTGATAGGACTCTGAATTTACAAATAAATAGTGCCCAACTCTATGCAGACAATTCAATAAGCTGTGTCTCGGTGTTTCAGGCCCTTCCTGTTAGATTGCGTGGTACAATCTACGGGTGTTGAAGTGTGGTGAGGTTTTTGGAGAGAATCGGGTGACTGGAGGGGAGAAGGACCATTTGGGAAAGGATTCACTGTGCATGCATCTGAGCAGAGTTTGATAAACATGAGGGCCATATTTGGGGAGGAAATAAAGAACAAATTACAGAAATTATAGCAGGGAAGTAGGAGAGCCAAGACTAAAAACCGAACAGCCTGACCCCAGAGCCTGCGTGCACATTTCACCACCACCCCTAAGGCCTCTGAAGTACTGGACTCCTGATGAAAGGGAGATCTTAGGGTATTCAGCTCTACCTTATGGACTTTCAGATAAGGAAGCTGAGGGGCCCCCAGGGGTTAAATGGCAGCCCCAAATCATGAAATGAGGCCTCTGGTGTAGCCAGTACCCAAAGTTAAAACAAAACAAAATTCAAAGTACTGCTTTAAAACTTCGTTGGATTATAATTCTTATTTTATAGGGGGAGGGCCCTCAAAAGAGCATTGATTATCTCTTACAGTTTCTAAAGAAGAGGCATCCCACATGGTTGAAAGGAACCGAGTGTCTGAAGAGCTCCGTCAGGCCTCTTTTGCTGGAGGGATTAGGATAGAAAGTAATTCTGTCAAAGCAGTGTTTTAATAGCAGCAGCACCCATGCCTCTGGAACAAAGGGATATATATAAAGCATATCACTTCTCGGAATTTTTTTTCTTCATTACCCCACCTCTTCAGTATAAATCCAGTGTGAGGCTTTTGAAAGCTATGTGGCATAGGGTCAGGGGAGAAACTTAAGGAAATCTAATTAAGCATTTTTGCCTGCTAACTTCAAAGAGAAGCCAAGCATTAGGGACATTTGTGAAGATTCAGCAGGCAGGAGGCTTTAAGATATCTTATGACAGTTTGCTTGCCTATGTGGGATTTTTAAGTATTAGGAGCATCTAATGAAGCCAGAAGATGCCTTGGGGGAAAAATAAGTACTACCTGAATCTAATCAGTCAAGTGGTTCAGGTATGTTAGCAGTAATCACATCAGGTTGACAGACTATCTGAAACTCTGTGTGAAGTATTTGATATTCAAAACAATGATCTGATTATATCTTCATTTGCTTGAACCAATCAATCACTGTCTCATTACTGTTCATTTCCCCTAGATCAATAGGTTGAGGGATTTGGTGGCAAAGACCAGATAGGGAAGATGAAAGGCTTGTGGAAACAACATGCATTTGAATTGCAGTGCAGGTGTTTGCTATTTAATCTTCCTTTAAGTCAAAATCAGTTCATATCTAACTCTCTTTAGGTGCTTTAACCATTAATATCAGTGGCCTCAGGTCCTTAACATGTGCATCATCTAAAGCCCAGGGAGGTAAAATGGCTTGCCTTGGCCACAGGTCCAGGTGGCTTCAAAGCCAGAGCTTGGAGCCATGTCTTGAACAGTTTGTTCACCATGCCAAGGTTCCTAGTTCCCAATCTAGCTCATGTACGTTAACTACACAAAGAAAAAAAAGTTAAATTGGGATGCTCACACATACCTCAGAAGAGGAATAACCTTCAATGAACGATATTTTGTTCTTATCCAGGCATTGATCTTTAGCCTTAAAATTCTGCAACTTCTCTAAAACTTAGGAGGCTGACTTGATGTCACAAGACTTAATTATTGACTAAAGTATATTTAGAAATCCTTAGATGAAAGGTGGTGCATGCAGTTTAAGTATCTTATTAGAGAGTAGCTGCATGAAGCTGGGTATGCCTTTGGATTGGGTGCACGTCACCTGGTCAGCCGGCAGGTTGTTTTAGGAGACAGGTATACTTGTTCAATAGCAGGAATAGAGAGAAGGTGGAGCTGGCACTTTGTGTCCCTACAACAAGCCCCAGGTAAGCTCAACCCAACCTTTCCTACTAATTTTAAGTAAGTTTTACTTTTTTTGCCTTTTATTAAATATTTTTGTATTTCAAGGTTTGCAACATCTTATCTGGTCTCAGCCCTTAATAGTTGACAAAATATTCACATAGATTATCTCTTTTGAGATTCTCAATGTGTGAAGTAGGCAGGTGGGTATCACCACACTCTTTTTGTGTGTTAGCACAGCCAGTTATTAGGACTACAATGCCAGAAAATGAAATTCCTTACCAGAACAGGGCTGCTTCCCTAACTAAGGTTCAGCCCTGAGCAGAGGTAATGTTGATGTCATCCTTCCTAGGGCATGCTGGAGCATCACTGCTGAGTGGGAGGTTGGCACTCTGGGAGGATTACTGAGAGGAATTCAGGTTATCCTGGTTATAAGTGCCAGGAAGTTAGATCTCTGTCTTTGGTTTTTATCACCACGTGTGATGAAGTTTTATGGAAAAATTGACTCACTCTTCTGGGCCTCATGTCCATGTCTTACTTCATGGTGACTCTGTACCTGGGAGCAGAGGGAAAGCATCAGGGACATCTTCCCAGGGCTGCTATGCATGGTTGTGCAGGCTGTACACTGCACAACCCCAGGGGCACCATTCACATCAAAGATGTTATAGATGTTCAAATTTATTTTGATATTGTCTCGACAGATTGAAAGTGTTGAGGGACTGGTGCATTTTTTTCCTAATTTATACAAAAGTTCAAGGCAAGTATCAGGACAAATTTATTTTGTAAAAAAGTGAGAATTAAGCTCAAAAGAGGGGTTATTAGGAATCTTTATTTCTTTTTTTTTTTGTTTAAGTTTATTGGAGTGGCATTGGTTAATAAAACCATACAGGTTTCAGGTGCATAGCACCTTAGCACATCATCTACATCCTGCATTGTGCACTTACCACCCAAAGTCAAGTTTCTTCCTGCCACCATTTATCCCTGCCTTTGCCCTCTTCTACCTTCACCACGACCCTTTCCTTTTGGCAATCCCCATACTGTCGTCTGTGCCGTTTTCTTTTTTTTTCTTAACAGAATTCTTTATTTTACTGTCAATTAATTTAGAAGACAATTAATAAGAACATAATCTCATTGATAAATTTAAGGACAAAAAGTCAGTAAATTCTGTCATATTTTATGTGGCCCATCAGAGAACGCTTTGAATACAAAAATTTCAGGAGTCAAGCCTAAGTTTTAAAAATGTTAAAATTAATTAGAAAATAAGTTTACATAGCTTCAGGTCTCAAGCAATTTCAGAAAAGAGGAGCTCTTTCTCATGAAAATTTCACAGGTGACTGAAGGACCTAGTTCTAAATTCCCTAGATCATTGTGAGAAGTTGTCCAAAGGATATTTTCATTTTTTTCCCATCTTGAGCAACTTCTCTCAAATACTTTCTAATACTTCCTCAAACTATGTCACAGTGAAAAATGGATCTATTCATAAAGGAGTAATGGTTTAAAATGTTTTAGTTGCTTGAATGGGATTTAATTGAACTGACGCTTGACTAATAGGTGTTTGCAGGCAAAATTGAGTGTAAAGTTATAAATCAGTAAACCAAAGAGCCCAAAGTTACCAAGAGAGTGTCAAAAGAGGTGAAATGGAATAAGTTTTATGGGTTGAATGCAACAAAGTATAAATACAACAAAAGAGCAGCCATCAAGCAATTTTCTCCAAAATTCTATAAAATTCCTATTTTCCAATCATTTCCTTATGTCCTGTGCAAAGAAGGATAGTATGGTAAGTGTCTAGAGATGTACTAAAACATCTCTCATTTTTTATAAACACATTTACAAAAAATTGATCTCTGGCTTCCATTGCTCAATGAACCTCTTGGTGATGCTCCTCAAATCAAATCTACTATGTTTTCTTTTCAGTCTCAACTCTGTTCTAACACCACTAACCACTTTAACATCTTGGATGCTCTTGATTTTAAAGTTATTGTGCTCTTTTAGCTAGCCTCACATCGCTCATTTCTCCTTTCATTTACACTCTCCTGGACTCTTCTCCGTTTTACCGTGTAGTCTATCCACATGCCTGTATTTTTCACATGTACTTCCTGAGCATTTTTATCTGTTTTAATATTTCTCTAGATTTCCTTTTTTTTCAAGCTCTTCTCCCATCCCTAGACTGACTATTGCTTCACTGGCCAGCAATCAGTACACCATCTATTCTAAGTCTCCTCATGACATCTTTTGCTTCTCCAGCCACACAGCCCCAAGCTTGCAGCCTTCAGCCAGCAATGCCCTTGCCAATTTCCCTGTCTTCAGTTCACCTTCATTTGGTAAGATGCATTTACTCACAAACATCATTTTCTTCATCTTCTGTGATGTCTTTTGTAGTAGTTTTCAGTAATGTGCCACATCCAATTTAAGTACCTTCTCAAGAAATTCTGCTCTTTTCATTGCCCTCTTCCTTTTCATCTCATTACCCTCTGCTCTCTGTAAGGAATTATATATCCCGCTTGCCCCAGGATAGTTTTGGATGGTACTCATTGCTCTAGGGAAGTTGCTAATTGTGTCTTTTTACTCTCAAAAGTGCCCTGTTTGGGTAATAAATTGTAGGGTCATTCTGTCTCCATGAAACCCTGGTCATGGCTGCATGTGCTACACAAGTCTCCTTGGCGGTTCTCTGTTCGCGTCACCCTCACGCTTGTCAGTAATTGTACACAGCATTTTTGCATGAGAAATTTTCATGCTGTCCTGATCATGACTCTCATATCTACACAGATGTGCTGAATTTAGATCACAGGAGATAAAGCCTTCTTATTCTTTTCTCTACTCACCAGACTCTCTCTGTCTATCTCATCTCCTGTAGCCCATTCGTTAATGCTGCTCCCTGCACAACAGCGAGGGCCTGCAAGTTCTGCCGTCTCTTCTTATTAATGCCGCCATGTAGAACCAGGATTTATTTTTTTACGTTGGGGTTATAATCGCTACCTGTTTATGACTGAAAGCTGTTATGTATTTTTTTATATTGGGGTTATAATCACTACCTTTTAAATGACTCACTATTAAAAAGCCCGACTTATAAAATGCTTAAAAATGAAAATTCTGAATAGAAATAACTTGTAAATGAAACAACATAAGATTTTGATCTCGTTCAGTACACTGGTGATCTAAATGTACAACTATACAGGAGCCCTTTTTTGATCCATGTATTAATCAATTTGTAATGTTATCTCATTTATTTCTGTGTGAGATAATGTAGACCCAAACTCTTACTTCATTTTCTCTGGAAAAGGATACTTTGCCCTCTATAGTGAAAGAGCATCAGGGCATAAAGAATTATAAAATGAAACTGCACTTTTGTCATGCTAAGAAAGAGAGAAAGAGAGAAAGCGAGACAGAACTTTTCCTTAAAGAAAACTGGTGCTTTAGCACCTTTGATCTTTGCACATTGGTTGGAGGTCAGACATGATCTGGAAATGTTCTTGCTTCTCTCTCGGGTTCTGGTATTCATAAAATAACAAAGTCACCAAGTATGCAGTAGGATCATACAGACTTACCATTATCTACCGAGTGTTTCAGTGGAATTCAGGACAAGTGTGAGGGAGGGAGGAACAGATGACTGAAATCAACCATTTCTGTCTCTTTTCTTATTCCCAAAAGAATTCCCCTGGGCCTTATCAGAGTTACTGGAAGAAAACAGCTGAAGATTGAGGACAGTGAACTAATTTCCTCACATCCTTCAAAAAGCTGTAGTTGGTGGAAAGGAATGTAAACATTCTTATGGAAAAAGGAGTTTTAAAAAGCCCTACATCGTTAAAATTAATAAACCAATAAACCAAAACATAGGACTGTACAACTGTTTGCATAGCTGATAAGAAGAAAAAAAAGAATTTCGGATATCTTTTTGAAGGAAGGAATAATAAAACAAGCATATTAAAAAATCAAACATTAAATGCTCTACAACAGAAAAAATGTACAAGGCACCAACTTAAAGGGAGTTAAGAAGCTTCTATTGACAGGGAATGCCTTTAAGAGTCATGATTCAGTTATTATCCTTTTAACATCTGTAGGAGGCACAGTAATATCACTTCTCTCATTTTTGCTACAGTTATGTGCCTTTTCTGTTTTATTCCTGATCTTCCTGGTGAGGGTTTTATCTTCTCACCATGAATCACCTTTTGGTTTTATCAATTTTTCTCTGTTTTTTTTCCTTTATTTTCAATTTTATTGATTTCTGTTGTAATGTTAATTATTTTTTCTTCTGGTTTTAGATTTCACTTGCTTTTCTTTCTCTAGTTTTTAAAAATGGAAGTCAGCATCTTTGATTTAAGACTTTTTTCTTTTCTAGTACAGATGTTTAGTGCTACAAATTTCTCCTGTAGTACTACTTTACCTGCATCCCACAAATTTTGATATATTGTGTATTTACTACAAAATACTTTCTTTTTTGATGTTTCCTTTGTCTCATGGGTTATTTAGATTTGTGTTTGGTTTCAAGATATTTGATAATTTTCCATATTTCTTTTCTCTTAGTGGTTTCTTATTGATTTATAACTGTGGAAAGAGATCACATTTTATATGATTTTAATCTTTTAAAATTTATCAAGAATTATTTTATGGTTCAGAATATGGTTTGTTGGGTGAAGTGGTCCATGGGCACTTAAAAAGAAAGTAAACATGTCCTGTGTTCACTTA
>VMDR010025457.1:0-14479 GCA_007922815.1 Macrotus californicus | reverse complement strand
AGCTTATGCTGAGTGATAAAAGCCAATCCTAAAAGGTTACGTACTGCATGATTCCATTTATATAACATCTCTGAACGACAAAGGACAACATTTTGGAAATGGAGAATAGGGATTAGGAAGGAAGGACAGGACAGAAGGAAAGTAGGTGTGACTATAAAAGGACAATAGAAGTGAATCCTGTGGTGGTGTAACTGTTCTGTATTTTGAGTGTAGAGGTGTACATACAGACTTGTACATGCCATACAATTATATAGAACTAAAGAAAACACGTACATGGAATACATGTAAAATTGGGGAAATCTGAGTAAAATTGATTTCAATATCCTGGTTGTGACATTATACTATACTTTTGTAAGATGTTACCATTGGGGGACATTGGGTAAAGGATATATGGATCTCATGGTATTACTTTTTTCAACTACATGTGAATCCACCATTATCTCAATAAAAACATACAAACAAAAAAGAGACAGTATATGTCATCCATCAGATTGACAAAAAAATTCAATGACCTCACAGTATAAAGTGTTGGCAAAAAATTCAGAAACATGGTGTCCTTACCACTGCTGCTGAGAGTATAATTTGGTATGGCCACTTTTGAGAGTAATATGACAGGCAACCAGTGAAATTTAAAATACACACCTCTCATTGCCCCAGCCATTTTCCCTCTGGGTTTGTACACTCTAGAGAGACTCTCCCATGTGTCCTGATAAGGCCTATATATGAGGGGGCTTATTACAACATTGTCTATAATAGCAAAGCATAAATGTCCTCCAACAGGGGAATGAATAAAACATAGTATACTTATAATACGCAGCAGAAAAAATAATGAACTAGATAAATACCCAGAAAGTATCCAGCCATGTAATATGAAAAATAGAGACATTTATTGAAGAAGACAAGATACAAGAAACATTGTACATGGGACAATGACACCTCAGTCCCCTTCAAAGTAGGCACCTTGTAACCTCAAACAATTCTCCCAATCTCCATCAGCTGCCCTGTCATATTTTCCTGAATGCCATCAACGGTCTGAAATCTTTTCCCTTTCAAAGGTGATTTTAGTTTTGGGAAAACCAGAAGTCTCAGGGTGCCAAATCTGCACTGTAGGGGGGCTGAGCCACCTGGGTAATTTGATGTTTCACCAAGAAACTCTGCACAAGACATGATGCATGTGTGGGCTTGTTGTAGTAATGAAGCTACCAATTACCAGTTGCCCATAGTTGTGGCTTTCTGAATCATCTGAACACTTTTTGTGGAGGAAATGTTCAAATTTAATGCAAAATTTGATGCAGCCCTGGCTGGTGTGGCTGAGTGGATTGAGCACCAGCCTGCGAACCAAAGGGTTACCAATTCGATTCCCAGTCACAGCACATGCCTGGGTTGTGGGCCAGGTCTCCAGTTGGGGGTGTGTAAGAGGCAACCACACACTGATATTTCTCTCACTCTCTCCTTCCCTTCCCCTTTCTCTAAAAATAAATAAATAAAATCCTGGAAAAAAATTGATGCAGGTTTGTTGCTCTACTTGCTCAGGCATGTTGAATGCAACAGTCATGCAGTACACATGCTCACTCAACAACATCTACCACCCCCACTGACTAGTACAGTGAAGTCATCATTGTTCATGCATGCACATTCCAGCCCACTCTTCTTGGCTGCTGGATTACATCGATGTCACGCAAACCGTCCTCATTATATTAACAATGACTTTTTTCTGGCCAGACCTTGTATATATCAGAAACAGAATATCAACTTTGAAAAGTGAGGTACAGATTGATATTTATGTATTCAGAAAATATTTGAATGCCTACCCAGTATATGGAGCTTTTCTAGAACCTGGAAATACAGCAGAAAATAGACAAAGCCAGACAAGTCGTTGCTTTGAATCTTGGAACACAAAAAATTAGTAAAAAGATATTATTGATGTAAAATGTTTAATTGTTCATGTATGGTTTGATATATACATAATTTATGATACACGTAAAGATAAAACAGAAGGATATACACCATTTTTATATCAGGAGGAAAGAAGTGGGACTTGGGCTGAAAAGAGTTAAAGGGCACATTAGCTGTGTCTGTCATATTTGAATTGCCTAAAAGCCGTTCTATTGCCAGCTATAAATTCAAATATTCTCTTTTGTAGTAACAATACATAATTGAAAGACATTTTTTAGCATAAAAATTTACAGTCTAAAGTTAATGTTTCTTAAACTGAAGTCTGACTATAATTCTCAAGATTGAGAAATTGATTTACTGATTGATTCTTGCAGAACATGTGACTAATTTATAAACTAGAATGGCCATTTGTGTTAATTTCCAACAAAAAGGGCTGGAGACACACCGAACAAATGTATAGATTAGGTATGGGCTCTGCTTTTCTTATCACCACTGCATTTAATTGGGTTAATCAGGTTACTAGCATAGCTAACAAGCATAGAACCTTACAATACGTGGTGGCACCTGGTTAAAAACATCAGTTCTTTTTGAGACTTGTAATAGGAACTCTGTGCAATTCTATAGGTCCCACATGTTCATTTAAAATTAGAGAATTAGACTAAATACCCTGAGATTAGACTAAACACTCTTCTGGATCTTAAACTCTAATTCACCTAATTATATGAGTTGTCAATTTAATTTAAAAAATAAATCACATTATTTGTCAATTATGAGAGCTACATGATCCAATTTTGTACTTTATAATGCTGTCTCAGAATAACTTGAGACATCTTGTTTTAAAAAACCATTTGGAAGCAATTTAAACACATTATTTTTCTATTCCTGTTTCAAAGTTTAAATAATGTAGATGCTTGATAAGAAATTACTTTTTTTTAAATTAAAATACCTACTTTTTTTTTCTTTTAATCCTCACCCGAGGAAATTTGTTTTTCATTGCTTTTAGAGAGAAAAAGGGAGAGAGGGAGAGAGAGAGAGACATCAATACAAGAGAAAGTATTGATTGGTTGTCTCTCATATGCATCCTGACTGGGGATCAAACCCACAACCTAGGTATGTACCCTGATTGGGAATCGAATTTGCAACCTTTAGGTTACAGGATGACGCTCCAACCAACTGAGACACCTGGTCAGTGCTCCTCATTTCTTTTAAGGAAAAAGAGAATAGGTGGTTTTACTTTGAAATTTTTTTCTTTGTTTTTTTTTTCCCTTTGAAATTTTAAAAAGTATGTGCAAATAAAGTTTTTCTCTTAACAGTTTGCAGAAGTAAAGACAGTTTCAATTTGAGGTCACAGAGGACAAAGCCAACTGATGGGATGCTAAGTTATTAATCAGTGTTTCATATTTTCCTTATCAATTAGCATTCCCTACACTGTCACTTTATTATTTATTATTTTTATCCTCACCCAAGACATGTTTTCATTGCTTTTTAGCAAGAAAGGAGAGAGGGAGAGACAGAAACATTAATGCAAGAGAGAAACATTGATCAATTGCCTCCCATATGCATGGCTGGACTGAGGACCAAACCCGCAACCTGAGCATGTGCCCTGACCAGGAATCAAACCCACAACATTTTGGTCATGGGATGATGCTCCACCTAACTGAGCCACACTGGCCAGGGCCCTACACTCACTTTAAGGCGTCAGTGAGAAATTATAGGATTAGGTCTCAATAACTAATGAAAGGCTTTGTGTTTAAGCACTCTGCCTCTGAAGCCTATCCTGTAATTTATTAACTCTATAACCTTGAACAGATTACTTAAATCCTCTGGACATGTTTCCTCATGGGGATAATAAAAGTACTTATCTCATAGGGATTTTGTGAAAACTTATAAAGAGGTTACAAACAATGCCTGGCATATAGTAAGCACTCAATAAATAATAACAATCATAATAGATAACACTTTAGTAGAAATGACTCCATGCCACACACTGTTATAGAAATTTTACATATGTTAACTATTAGCTATTTATTAGTATAACTGATGCCTATTTCAGGATTTGGCTTAGTAAACTATGTTTCTGCTTCAGAAGCAAACGAGATGTGGAAGCAATTTATTTTCCTTAAATTTAGTTGCATACTTTCCAAGTAAAGTCACAAAGACTACTTTTCTGCTGGCAGAGAAAAGAAGACATGGAAGGGTTTAAAGGGATATACAAGGTCTGTCCAGAAAATATCCAGCCATATACTATAAAAAATAGAGACATATATTCTTCTATAGAAGTAGAAGCAAGATACAAGAAACATACATAGGACAATGACACCTCAGTCCCCTTCAAAGTAGGTACCTTTGGGATCTCACACATTTCTCCCAACTGCAGCGTGAAATTTCTTTTGCTCTGGTAGCAGAAGCTGCAGAATGAAATTGTCAGGACACATTTCATGCCAAGATCCTGAGTCAAAATCTTGGACACAGTAGTTTTTGGAATCCCCAGATCAGCTTCTGGTTCTTGCAGTCAGTCGCTGATCTTTGTTGATTGGAGCCTGTACACGTTCAACATTCTCAGGTGTTCTGCTTGTTGCAGGCCTTCCAGAACATAGATCACTTTCAACATATTCTCGACCATCTTTGAAGCATTTATGCCACACTTTTATTTGCACTACATTCATTGCATTGCCCCCCAAAGCCTTCTGAATCACCCAAATAGTTTCCGCAGGATAATGTTTCAAGCTTAACGCAAAATTTGATGCAGATTCGTTGCTCTGTTTGCTCAGTCACTTTGAATGTGATAGCCACACAGTGCACATGCTCACTCAACAGTGTATACCACCCACACTGACTAGTACAGTGAAGCTGTCATTGTTCATGTGCATTCCAGTCCACTCTCCTTAACTGCCAGGTTTCATCAATGTCACACAAACCATTCTGGTCTTATTAACAATGGATGGACTTTTTCTGGACAGATCTTGTATACCCATATCATTTCCTTTTAACAGCAGAAGTAAGGCGTGTGCTATGCAGTTGGGCTCTTTAGCAGAAATTAAGAGTTAGCAAGCATTATTACTCAGCTGGTACACATTTTAAGAAATCCTGAATCATGCTGAATCAGAGCATTTTAGCTGGTCCTCTCTCAGGACACTTAATACTTTCTTATGGCCCTTGTCATCCTACAAGATGAAGGGAAGGGCAAGGTTCATGTCTTAACCAGTCACCTTTGTAACCACTGCAATGTTGAGCACAATGCCTGAGTAAGACTGAATACTAGAGGGGAGGAGGGGGATAAAACACATTTATATGGAATGAAAATGTAATAGGAACCTCTTTCTTCAAATACAATTGGAAGTTTATCTTTTGAGTGGGTTGGCCTTTTTCTTTCTTATTTTCAAACATCTCTAGTGAATAGGTGTACCCAAGGGCATATCTAGGCAATACAAGTCACCGTAGTTAAATTCCATCCCTGACCTTCTCTGGAGAGTCTGAATGCCTCATGATCATTTGGCTTTATTAATAATAGTCATGATGGAAAGCTAGAAGCCAGGTTGAGAACCATTAGCTGTTACTACTTCCAAAGCCAAACAGCAAAGACCACATTATGTTTCTATTCCTTCTACTAAAGTCTTTTAAAACCTATAAGAGAATATTATGTCCAGTATCTCTATTTCATATGCACCCCCATTTTTAAAAACATATTAGGAATATTCATCCTTGGGTCTATAATGAGTAGCGAAAATTTTATGTAGCTCTGTGGTTGGAATGATAAACAAAAGTCAAGCCAGGAAATAATAATTTATGTTTCCTATTACAATTTCAACTTGTTTTCCTAGTGGGCATGGATGCACCCAAGGTGGACCTCCGACCTAGCCTCTCATATTGGTTAAAATGAAAAGCAAACAGCTCTGGCCAGGTGGGTCAGTTGATTGGAGTATCATCCTGTACACCAAAAGGTTGCAGGTTTGATCCCCGGTTGGGGCATGTATGGGAGGCAAGCAATCGATGTTTCTCTTTTACATTGATGTGTGTCTCTCTCTCTCTCTTTCTAAAAATCAGTGAACCTCGGGTAAGGATTAGAGAGAGAGAGAGAGAGAGAGGGAGACTTGATAATTTAGGACACCAGGGAACAGACAACAAATGCAACAGACAAGCCCAAAACCGTTTACATGTCTCTTTAGATTAAGTGATATTTTAAAAAAGGCAAACAGAGACCAACCTTGAAGCTTCCCTGAGCAGACAAAACCAGTTCAGTCATTAATTTAGCTTAATTACCAATCACTGCAAAGACGCTACTTTCTCACTGCAAAAGCTGCTTTGTAACAATGAACTCCTGAGTCTCATTCCATGCTTTGGTGTGAGTGCTCCCAGTTTATAAACTGTCTTTTTGGCATGTGCACAGTCAATTTTTACCAGTGATTACTTCAGTGACTCTTTGGTTTTACTTTGGCTATTTCTGAACTTTTGACATGTTACACTGACTCACTCAGGAAATCACTACTAAAATGTCTGCAATTACACTGCTGCTTACTTTGATATTATAAACATTAATCAGTCAGGGAGGGGAAATTCATAAAGATGTATAAGCTTCTAGGTAACACAACTGTATAAATACAAAATACTGTTTTGTTACTAGTAACTACAATGTTACAATTCAATACAAAAAGTGCTAGGCAATTCGATCTTACTGGAAATGGGGCATTTTCATTCTGAATTTAACAATAAGTTTACTTCAAATATCTTAGTTAACAAAAATTAAAAAAAAACTTTGGTCTTTAAAATAGTCCATTTCTTCTTTAATAATTGCTACCCTTTATTGATACCCTTTACTGAGCACTGTGTTGAGCACAATCTACTAAATGCTTTACAATGACTAAGTAAGCACTAGTCATTTGAACCCAGATTTAATGCCTGACAGTTAACGCCTGTGCTCTTAAACAATGTACTACCACTTTACAAACATGATTTCAAAAGTCATACTGCCTTGAGAAGGGAAGGATTCAGTGAGGTAAAACTAGGGCAAAGAATCAGATAGTCATTAAGAGAATAAAAAGTACATTGCTGACACCGAGATCATGGGTTGCATGCTAATTTCAACCTGCATATTAAGTCTATTATGAGACTATAGTAATTTCAAGGCCTTTTAAAACTCAAGAGACTGGGGACGACGCTTTTTTTCCCCCCCATTACACAAAAATTACACAGAATTTTGTAATTTTTTAGTTCACACTGAACAATTTAAATTGATTTTATCTTAACAGTATCTATGAAATATATATATACACATACAATCTCTTTTGGAGAACACACCAAATCTAAAAGGCCATTCCTGAATGTAACAGTCCAGGCCAAATGGCTCTCCTGGTACTCGCGATTACACCTTAGGTCGCAGGGAATGTTCATAAATGTGCTAAATCGGTCACAAGGGTTGCTGGGAGGCTATTACGTCTTAGTGCCAACCTTTCACCATCTTCACACCCTCCCCAGGGCTGATGCCTTTCCCTCCACAGCCAGTTTTACTTTGAGGCGGGTATATAAGACCTACAAGTGAAAGCAGGTAGGACTTCTGGGCTCTGCCCCTGGCTCACACAAAAACCAAAACAAATCCCAGGGGCTGCGGCCTACACAGCTCCAGCCTCTTCTGTGACTAGACAGGCCACTTTTTCCCAAACTGAAGTATCCGGATAGGCAGACATTCTTTTTGGAGGCCAAAAAGGGGGAAGGAATTTTTCCCAAGCCCACACTTAACACAAACACTAGACTGAGACCCGTCCCCTGGAATCCCTCGTCGCGAGCTGCCGGGAGACATCGCCAAGGCGGGGACACTGGCCAACCCCCACCCCGGTCGAGCGGGGCGTAGAATAAGCGAGTAAAACCGGAGTGGGACTGAAGCTTAGGAAACCGGAAAATAAAGGCCGCATGAGAGGAACTGCTGGAAAAATCAAGGAGCACGGAAGGTGCCCGCCCCGCGCTTCACCACGCCGCGCTCTGGCTGGGCGGTCATCCCTGCAAGAAGCTGTGATTGGACGTCCGATCTCTGAGCGCTGATTGGCCGCGTGGGCGAGGCGGAGGAGAGCCGTGCGCAGCGGCGTGTGTGGGGCCGTGTGCAGACCCGCGTGTGGCGCAGGCAAGGACACTCCTGAAAATAAACAGCCGCTTCCTTGTGAGCCGCTTACTTCGGCCTGCGTCTTAGTTTCAGCCGCTGTGGGCCGGCTCGGACGCCGAAGGTGAGGACCGAGAGTGGGGGCTGAGGCTGGGGCTGAGGCTAACCGCCCTGCGGACCCTGGGCTAAGGCGGAAGAAGAGGGTAGGGAGCGGTGAGGCGGCGATGGCGGCCGCACTTTGGCCTTTTCCGCTCTGCTGCGTCAGGCGGGAAACTCGGCTGCCGCCGCCGCCTCGGGGCCGGTTTCCGGCCTTCTGCAGTCGGGCTACCGTCCCAACCTTCTTTCCGTCCTGGGGACCTGGGCCCCCTCTCGCTGCGGTCTTTCCCTGGGCGAAGGCCGCACTCCGGGCCATCGCCTTCCAACAAATGAGGCCCTGGCTCGTGCGCCCTTGGGACCAAGGCTCTGAGACTTCGAGGGGTTCAGAATGCCGGGCGGAGGGGGTTTTGGCGGGAACTTATTAAAAGGGCTTGTGATGGAAAAAGGCCTTGGTGTGGATGCGGGGGTGGAGGGGGATGGGTTTGGATACAGGCCATGTGCTGGGGTAGTGGGCCTGGTGGGCCATGTGCCAAAGGTTTTCCTGGACTTGGAAAAGGGTTCTTGAAGAAGTTTTTGCTTTGAGAGTGGTGGGACACCCCGCTGAACGGCCTGAGCGTTTTTGGAATTCATACTCAACCAGACTTGACAGCTTCCCAGTTCTTGAATCCTTATCGTCATTCAAGTGCTAAGTTACTTGTCTTACATTGCGGTTCGAAAAGGGGCAGCTGGGACCCGCTTTCCATGAATCAACACTATTTAAGTTAGAGGGGCCTTTAAAAAATTCCATTATCAGAAAAAAAAAAAACCATGAATTTACCAAGGCTCCATAATCATGTCGCATCATTCATTAGATTACTTAAACGAATACTATTGATTCTAAAAGTGAGACACGATGGTTAATTAGCCAGCCTCCGTTTAGATTTTCCAAATGTGAAAACCTGCTTTAGAAAGGCATCATCGCTCACATTTGGGTTTGCGTGTTAATTTTATTATGGGTAAGGGTTTTGCTTGTTGCCACATGTTAACCACATGGTCTCAGACACTTCAGGGAAGTGACATCTGGTCTTCGGGGGCCTTAGAAAAAGAAAACATTGCTCATTGTGACTTTAGATAGTGTGTAGAAGGCTGATTTCATTTTTTTGTTTTTTATAAGGTGAAGGAGGATTCATTTATGTCGTCTTGCCCCCAAATTCCAAGTTTTTAAAAATAAGTTCTTTGTTTCCTGTTGTATGACCCAGTTTCAGAAACATGACCGTAACCAATTAATTTCTGCATCACTGAGAATCTTAATTAAGTTAACAACTTTGTTTCTTTTTTGCTTAAGCACCATAAATTGCAAGTTAGAATTTGGGGTCTTTAATAAGATGTATGAAATGAAGTTCCTATCTCTTAGGCTTTTTTCCCTCCCCTTGCAAAGCAATTATTTTCAAATGCTTCCAACAAATTACACTGATCATGGCTTAATCAAACACCTCCAAGTGTTATATATGGAGGTGCCTGTTCTTTTTTAGTTTGTTGAGCCTTATTCTTGTCTACAAAAAGCTCTCTGTGTGCTGGAATATGAAAAGAATAATTTATTAGATTCCCAAGAACTAAACAAAGAAATATTTTTCCAAATTGCAACTCTTGGCAACAGAGAAATAAAAAAAAAAAAAGAAAGAAGGAAAGCTAACAGTGTGTGTGTACTTATGTCACATTAGAAAACTTGGGTAAGTTTTTCGTAGCAACCAAAGGTCCACATTTCTTTTCATATTCATAATAAGAGGGGTGATATGTTTCTTCGTTTGTTATTTTTTGAGGGTGATGTTTCAAACATGCGGCCTCAAATATTTTGGGCCAAAACGGTGGAAGACCAAGGGTCAGATATTTTGAGGCACATCAGTGGAAGACCAAGGGTCAAGCCTTTGAACATCTGGAGCAGGCAGAGTGATCTTTTTAAAGGTATTATAAATGAGTTTTGTAGTATGGTTTTATGACTGTTTGGATTTTTTTATCTTTTAAAATCTAATAAAAATACGTGGTATATACATGGGAAGGTACCAAATCAGTGCTTACAGGCAATAGAGCCACAATTCGACTTCAGGCATACCTCATTTTATTGCACTTCACTTTATCACAGCACATGTTGCGTTTTTACAAATTGAAGGCTGGGTCCTCTACCAGCAGAAAGATTAAAACTACTGCAGTGGAATGTAACCAACCCCACAATATCTCTGATGTGTACCTTTAATTGGAAAGATTGGTCTGTTAATTAGACACTTGACCACAGGAGAGATTTTGCTCTTTTATTTTTTTTTCCCTGCGGGAATGAGAGTTGTTTTTGTGTTGTGTTTATTGTGTGTGTGTTTGTTTTTAAGAATTTTGGCTTTCCTTTTCCTATCCTCCTGACAGTAAGTGGAGAGCCAGGAGACATGCCAAGGCGTTCTGGCCTGCTGTGTGGAGAAGGCTCTTTCGGTACTATCTCACTTCATAAAACTATTCTGAAGGGTGTGCCACTGAGAGATCCCAGTAAAACTGCACCATTTTCATGTTGTATGTAAAAAGCTGCTGGAATAATGAAATGAGAGCTGTGGCCACCAGAATTCAAGTTGTAATTCAATTGGTTCTGTTATTCAGTAGTATGAGAATATAGTACGGTGATTACCTGGAGTGGTTCCAGAATTACAAATAAGGGTATTAACTAGTGAAATCAGATGCCAGTCTTTCCGTCTGTGGTGGCACTCTTAACTTACGCCTTGAGAAAGGTTAAGAATAATATCTGCCGTGGCTTAAAATTCAGGAAAGCTGTGGGATAGCATGCTGTGAATAAATTCATTTATGGCTGTGGATTTTTAAATATAGAATTTTAAGATACATTTGAAATATAGAACAGATAACTTTCTGCATTAAAATTCAGGTTAGCATGTGCTTCATACAATTATTTGCTTTATAGTAGTAACACCCTGTATAATATTTTTGAAGTAGAGAGTGAATTGGTGTACTTTCCTAATAATAGCATTTTTGTGTACTTTATTATCCCTTAGCCCTAACAAAAGCCTCTACTGTTGAAATCCCGACTTTAGAACTTTCTAGTTATATGGCTTTTTAGGTAAGTCATTTGGTCCCAGATCCCCACTTTATGAGTAAAATGGGAGCAAGAATACATAACTTGTAGGCTTTTAAGGATTATAGATAATATGTTGATTAATCGTTGACTCATCATAGGTGAACTATTAATTGAAACCCTTCAGGGGTAAGTAACCAGGGCAGGCAGAAATGTATGTAAATAATAACCAAGGTTATGCAGTAAATGCAGGAACCAGGATAAGAACATAGAATTGCTCCCAGTGTTGTACTCTGTTCTCCATTATTCTGCCCAGAGTGCAAGTGATAGACAATGTAATTTCCTTCCAGTCTTTCTGTAGTTTGTTTTTGTTAACAGTCTGAAGTGTTTCAGTGCCTGTTGGAACACTAAACTGATTTATTAGAGCAAGCATAAAGAAAGATTAGTGAGTGCTTTCATGGGAGCAAAAGCTCCACGTAGGTCAACAATGTGGATGAGTCAGGGCTAACCCTAACCTTGGTGAAAATAACTAGACATAGAGCAAGCATGAATATTTACAGCAGTGTTAGGAAAATTGTGTAAAAAAAATTAAAGCTAGCTAGATCCCCATCATACTTTGTTACCCCCTCACACACACAACTTTCCTTTTGCTACTTATTTTAAATGTATTTGTGGGGCGACTTACGTTCTTTTATTCATTGGATCTCATTGTTAGTCTTGGCCATGTACTGTTAAGATTTAAGTAGTTTACTGGCTTTGTTCTTAGTATCAAAAATGTGGTACAATTGTTGACATTAATGAAGATGAGTTAGTATAACCATTTGTGTTTTGGTACCAATTCCAGGATTTAAACTTTAAAGCCTAGAGGAGTGCAAAATCTGTAAACTAGACCTCTTAGTTTACAATACATGCCCTCGCACGGTGAATCTTCAGTCTTTTCAAGCAATATCTTGACTGAGTTTACAACTGTTACCTGGTTGCCCTGTGCTCTGACCATATCTTTAGGTGTAGTTTATGTCATTAAAACCTGAAACAAAAATAATCTAAATGGAAACTGATAATTTGATTTCTGTTGAAATGTGAAGTCATTTAGAATTCAACTGTTTTTCTTCTCATTCAGAAAGTAGACTTTGTGAAATGGGAAACGAGTATAAGAGTTAGCCCCCTTAAGCCTGCTATGTAGACATCAGTCTGAATTCTGTCTACTTTTAAGCAGGCTAACTTAATTGAGGGGAGAATGTAAAGGAAACTGTGTAAGCAGAGGACATAAACCCTTGCAGTTTTTTAAATTGAGGATCTGTTAAGCACGTGGCACCTGGCAACAATTCTCATCAGATGGTTTTATCATTTTCCTTTTCCAAATAAGGACAGGTAGGGGGTCAAGTGCCTGAGGTAACACAGTCAGTAAATCCTTAAGCTGGGTCCTAGGGTTAACCCAGAGTAACCTAATGGTCCCAAAATCTTACTGTGTAAGGATACATTAGTGTAGATACTACAATGATTTTTTTTAAGATATTGCAATTGATATTTAGCTGCAAAAGGAAGAAAATATGCTCTTTTGCTGGGAACAGTGAAAATACAGTATTTTGTCTTTTAAGTTAGTATATATGGGTAGTTTGTAGCGTTCCGTAAAAATGTTACTGAGGTTGGTTGTGAATTCTTGGAGTAATAACAAGAGCCTAGGGGGCAGATTACAGGTCCTGTCTTAACCACTGACCTTTTTAGTAAGCTGGAATGAAAATTTCTGTTTTATAGGGGGATTTTATTAGATAATCTTAAATATTCTTGAGTTTAGAGTCATTGTAGTTGATCCTTAATGAGTACCTAATTGACAATACACTGTTGCTTTGCACATTGGTGTGCTGAAAGAATTTTTAAAGTAGATCTCTTCCCTTAGATTGTCAAATTTTAAAAAATGACAATGGCTAACAATAGCCATCCTGTGTGAATGAATCAAAATTATACCTATTTTTTATCAGATTGGCAGAAAACATTTTTGGGACATGCTGCAGAATTTTAGTAAATAGTTTATGTGTGCCTTGAGATGAAAAAGGTTGAAAATCACTGCTTCAAACTAATGATGTAGTGACTCATGATAGCAAGTATTTCATTGTCAGTAAGTAAGTACTTGATTAGATTGGATTGGGTCTGTAAAAGAAGCAACTTGTTTCATTCAGCAAATGACTATTAGGCCTCCCATCCCTTCAAAAGCAGTTAAAATAGAATGATATAACTGCTAAAAGGGTAATCATAGGGTGTTGTGATAATTCAAAGATGAGTCATTTGGTCTCTGCCCTCAAGGAATGTGGTAAAAGGCAAGGATAGTAGTGCCATCAGACAGATATTAACAAAGTGTCCTGGGTCTTAGTAATAGGAAGAGTTCCAGGCTGGGAGATAACAGATTCTTCTATAGAGTTGGTATTTGAGTTGGCCCTTGAAGGTTGGAAAAGGTTGTGACAGATGGAGGGGGCAGAGGCAGGACAGTGCAGCAAAATTTTAGCCAAAAGCAGTTGTAGGCCTTGAGAACCATGGAGCCTTAAGTCTCAATTCTGTCTTACCTTACTGCCTTTAGTTTTCCTAAGGAATAGCATGAAATTCACTTAAGACCTTTTGGCTAAGTACATTTGTATATAACTATTGGGATGGGGACCTCCCTCCTAGGATAAGTAGCATACCTCTGAAACAGAGGGAATCGGTTGGTTTAATGTTACAGAGATGAATCTATGGCAAGAGACTCAGTGAAAATGTAGACCAGCTGATTGACTGTGATTGGGCCTAAAAGGGGAGAAGGCAGATCTAAGCCCACTGGGATATGCTCTACTGAAGATGGAGTTTGGAATATTAATGCAGTTAATGTTTTCTTTCCCTTTAAGACTTAGTGGGGTTTTAAAACGTTAATTTATCCCAGTAAACAAATTTATGTGAGATTAAAATTGGTTGATGCCAAAACAAACAACCAAAAATAGTTTCAATGTATTAAATTCTACCTTTCCACTGAATTGTGTTATGTCTTTCACAGAATGGTTTAATTGCAATCTAAATGGAGACATACTGCTTTCCCTAAATTTGTAGTTCGTGTAGAAATCACATCTTAACCAACTTTCAATTAGGAATTAGGGTAGGAAGAAGTTGAGTTTTATGTTTAATGTAAAAGTGTTATTTTAGTTAATTGTCTTCTTTCTAAAATACTACTTTTCCTGTCATTTCTTTTTACTCTATTCACTTTGGGTCTGGGTCCCAAGAATGGAGGAAAAAAACAGTTTATGAAAAATCTACACATAGATTTTTCTTGAGTAGCTGAATATTTTTAAACTGGTATTTTTGTGCTAGAAGTAAACCTGAAATTTTAACTGCTG
>VMDR010025456.1:0-14481 GCA_007922815.1 Macrotus californicus | reverse complement strand
TGGGAAATTGTTTTTATCCAAATTCTTGTGGTGATCCCTTTGCTTTTCTTGTTTCCTTGGCAGCTTATTCTCTCCAGTTGGGAAGGAGGCTACAACTTACAATGTCAGAATCTTGCCAGTGCAGGGGAAGCAGATATCCGGGTGAGTCATGGGAAGAAGCAAATCAGCCTCCTGTAACCATTTCTCACTAAGAAGAAGGAAGGCTTTCTCCTGGTAGATAAGAGGATGGGGTCTGGGGTTAGATAAGAAAGGAACTCCTGTTCTAATAGAAATGTTTGATAACGAAAATGTTTTCCAAATATGCAGTTATGGGAGACCGACTGAATAAATCACGGTGCATCTGTGTGATGGATCCCTTTCCACATGGCATGAGGAAGATCTCTGTACTGTCACAGAATCGTCTCCAGGATAGGTCCAATGAAAAAAGCAACCTGTGCAACCCATGTTTATAGTATAGTACCTTTTGTGCAAGAAAGTATATGAATATGTGTGTACTGTTTATATTTCAAAAAGAAACAATGCTAGAGAAACCCCAAAGCTAACAAAGTGGTTTCCTTTTATGGTAGGGGACGGGGCAGAGGAGACAGGGCAGAAGCCAGACATCTCCGAACATGCATTGTAATACATTTGACCTTGAGGCCATTAGGTGTTTTACATGATTATAACACAAAATTAAATCTGAAAAGAAAGCAGAGCAGATTTGCCCAAAAAACTTGGAAATAAACTAAAATAAATGAATATACCCATATATTAAGTTGGTAACATAACCACCCAAAGAAGAATTATTTCAAGTAGCATTAAAACACAGTGTTTTGACTGGACATCCCTAGTGAGATATATCTTAACAGTGTTCAGGAGACTTTTTATTTGCTATTGATAAAAATATGTGTATTGCTTTTTTTGAGACTATTATAGGTACACTGTGGGATAAAGTAACTATATAGTAATGTTAATATCATTACAACTAATATTTAAGCATAAAAGAAAGGAGATATCAATAAAAAAGTTAAGTGAAACCCATTAATGATAGATTGAAATTGGAAATATCAGAACTAACTTTATTCTTTCTAAAATAAACATGTTTTTAGCTCTCTGTACAGAAAAGGCCTAGTTAGTCTGTGACAACTCAGTATAATGATCAGTGAATCCCAGATTGTTCCCACGATACCATAATTTTCCAACAGAAGGAGAGGGTTCTTAAAGAATTGGCCAGTTTTTGGTTTGGGTGGGAAATGTATACAGGAAGAATTCAGAACCTCCTGTGACAGAAAGCAAAGGAAATACCCAGGACTGCTAGAGTCTTGACAAAAAGACACAGGAGCTACCTTGAAAGGACTCCCACTGCTGGGGGACAATTTGAGTATCAAAAAGAATATTGACTGGTGAATTGAAACATACTAAATTTATTTTAAAAACCATGAGTTTAAAATGATGCTAAAAAACCCTCATTGTTTTTTGGAGGTTGATAAGACACCAACTCATTGTAGAAAAAAATTAAAGAGAAAGAATCAAATGTCTTCTTGCCTTTCATATGTGAATCTCCAAACAAAGAGGAAGAGTTCTTCTCTAGAGAAGAAAATGAAGGCATAAGTAACAAGAGAATCAAAATTACTGTTTTGCAACTCTTAGTGAAGTTTTAGATCTAGACAGCAATGATCTGTAAATGACAAAACTGTTGGGTGAAAGGTGAATGGAAACTTCATATGGTTGGATTAGGCTGTTAACACCTGAACTCACTATACATCAATATCAGAAATTATTCCCCTCTTTTTCATGGAATCTCAGGGGTGGTTGGCTGCTTCAGGGTGAAGCTGAACATCTCTTTCCCAGCCACAAATTACCTATCTTTTATGAGAAGTGTATGGCCACATAAGTTGCTGCTGACATTCTGGGAGAAGAACAGAATGATTATGTGCTTCAAGTCAGTGGTGGGAATGACAAGGCTGCCCCATGAAGCAGGATGTCTTGAACCTTGGCCATGTGTGCTAGCTGCTGAGTAAGGCACATTTCTGTTATAGACCAAGGAGGCCTGGAGAAAGAAAGCACAAATTTCTGCAGGGTTGAATTGTGGACACCAATCTGAGTGTTTTTCAATTTGGTCATTGTAAAAAAAGACCAAGAAAGATATTCCGGGTCTCATTGATAGTACTGTCATGGCCTGGGGCCCAAAAGACCTAGCAGCATCCGCAAACTTTTCAGTCTCTCTAAACAAGATGATGTCCACAAAAATGTTGGGGAAAAGCCCCCCAAAAAATAAGGCAAGATACCTAGGATCAAAGCACCCAAGATTTAGCATCTCCTTTCCCCACATGTCCTGCAACACAGATGTCGGCATACTGCTCTGAAGACACAATACACTGATAAAAATAAGGAAGAGGCCATAGAACATGCTAAACTTTTGGCTGAAACAATGAAGATGGTCCAAGAAAAACTCTAGGAATAGGTTGCCAAGAGACATAGGCTGCCCTCTCTGAGAGCTTCTACCTCTAAGTCTGAATCCACACAAAAATGAGATTTTCTAGGACAACAAATAAGATCAGATGGAAGGAAGGACAAAGGTAAGGGAAAGGAGAAAAAAAGAAAGGAAAGAAAGAAAAGAGAGAAGAAGGGAGGGAGAGAGGGAGGAAGGAAGGGAAATTAGGTCCCTCTTGATGTGATGTGATGTGTTAGGAAGTTCACAGAACCACCTGTGAAGTCTTCTTGCCCGAAACCTTAAACCTGAACCCGATCAAGCCTGTAAGTCTAAGTGCTCGCAGAGAAAGTGGGGGATCGAGAAACAAGTTAAATAACACTAGGAAAACACAAATCCATAATATTAATCCAAATCCATAATATTAATAACATTAGAATTCTATTACAACAACTGATCTAGCTTTTTTAAGAATAAAAGACATGAAAGAAAAGGGGGAGCAAGGCAAGGGAGAGTTACTAATTAGAAGAGACTTAAGAACTATATCAGAGAAATGCAAGCTGGATTTTGTTTGGACCCTGATTTAAATGAATTATAAGAAGACATTTTTGGGATAGATTTGAACATTGACTAGGCTATTAGAAGATATTAAATAATTGTTAATTTTATAAGATAATGTCATGGTGGTTACGTTAAAAAAAAGAAACCTCCTTATTAGTAGATTTTATAGATAAAATAATATACTTTGGATTTGCTTATATGCTACACTCTCCTGCCCCGCCCCCCCCAAAGGTGGTGGGAAATAGAATTGATTCAACAAATTTGGAATCATATTGAAAATTTTGAAATTCAGTGATAGATACCAAAAAGTTCATTTTACTTATTTTCCCTGTATTTGTGACTATTTAAAAATTTCCACAATAAAACACAGGTTATCAATAAGGGAGATGGTAGAAAACCTTTTAATTAAAATCTTTAAGATGTACATTTTTAAAACATCTTCAAAACTATAATACAAAAAAGTAAGATATATAAATTTCTCTACACCTACTTTATTTCTAATATATTGGGTTGGCCAAAAAGTTCATTTGTTTTTTTTTCCATAAGAAGGCTCTAGTAACACTTAGTTATCTTTAACTTCATTCAAAACAACTTGTTAGATTGTACTGTGACGGCTGTCTATCAGCATGCACTTAAAAATCTTATGAAAATCGGTGAGCATTTGTGTAGCAATTTTAATATTGAAGATGGGAGAAAATAAGTAACATTTTCAGCATATTATGCTTAATATTTCAAGAAAGGTAAAAAGGCAACTAAAATACAGGAAGAAAAAGATTTGTGCAGTGTATGGAGAAGGTGCAGTGATTGATCAAACATGTCAAAAGTGGTTTGTGAAGTTTCGTGCTGGAGAGGCCTTACTAGATGGTGCTGCATGGTCAGGTAGACCATTTGAAGTTCATAGCAATCAAATTGAGACATTAATTGAAAGCCATCAACGTTATACCACTCAAGAGATAGCCAACACACTCAAAATATCCAAATCAATAAAGTTATTTGTGAAAATGAAAAATGCATTTCTTATTTTACAGAAAAACTGTACAGATTTTTTAGACAACCCTAAAGTATTATCATATACCAGTACACTTTGGGATACCATACAGTTCTCTAGAGGTCACTGTTGCATGTATGTATTGTATGTACTTATGGTTTAATATATTTGAAGGTTTATTGTTACCCCAAATGTCAAGGTGGAAGCCACCACACCTTATCTTGAGAAGCAGACTGTAGAGCATGTCCCCTAATCTAAAAGTTCCTGTTATATAGTGTGTCCTGTTTATATATGTTCGTGTCAGCAGACTCAGGAGGGAAAGGAAGTGGTACTCGTGACGTATTACTGTCAGTGAGGAAGAAAAGCATCTGGATCTTTCATCTTTTCTTCCAAGGAAGAGACATGAAAGAAGTAGTCATAGACTGCTCTTGGGTAGTATAATTTTAGAGGCAAAACGCGTCCATTAGAGGAGTAGATAAAAAGTTAAATCTAGTGTAGCAAACAGACAGTGGTGATCTGTTGAGTGTGAGGCCCTAAACAAAGGTGAGGCAGACAGTCTGCCTTCAAGTGATTTACGTTCTGTTGGGACAGATAGATTCATGACACTAACTGTGTTTTGTAATGGTTATTGAAATAGAGGCATAAAGCAATGAGGGAATACTAATGAAGAAGCAGTTGATTCAGCCTGAGAAAAGAAAGAAGAGAGGTAGAATCCCAGAGAAAAGGTGGTTTTTAAGAGGAATATGTATTGGTTCTGTAGGTGTAATTTGATCAGACATGTATTTTGGAAAGATAATAATACTAGACTAGGCTGGATTTCTGGGAATAAGGAAAAACGGGAGGCAAAGATGCCTGGTAGATGCTTTTTCGATAGTCAAGAGAGAAATGTAGCCAAGAGAGCACAGGACACATGGGAGGCCGAGAGGGAAGGCAGCACAAGGGTCCTTTTTATTGCTCGCCTTTTATTTTTTCCCTTTTAAAAATTTTTACAGGTAGCCAAGGTGTTATGGTGGTACTACTTCTCCAAATTAATAGAGTTCCTGGACACGATATTCTTTGTCTTGCGGAAAAAAACCAGTCAGATTACTTTTCTTCATGTATATCATCATGCCTCTATGTTTAACATCTGGTGGTGTGTTTTGAACTGGATACCTTGTGGGCAAAGTAAGTTATTTTGTTAATTTTTAGTTCTGTGTAATGGATCCTGCAAGACCTCAAGTGTGTCTTTTGTGTTGAGCATTGCATGCCGATCAGGAGAGAGGGAAGAAGGGCCACAGCAGAGCCTGCCTCGTCATGCAGGGAAGCACGTGTTTGCCAGGGGCCACTTTTTCCTGGTCTTTCATACTGGCAAAGTCTGAGTATTACCTTAAATTTAAAAAATATTTTATTTTCTGCGTACCAAATGCCCGGTGGCCAGAAGCACGTATCCTACGTGGGGCAGTTTCACTCCAGTACTTGGGGTTGAACAAGTACAGCCCCTTCCATAATCACCACTTGGCTGTGGTGTAGGTTCAGTCATTCCAAACTTTAGGGCTTGTGTTTCCATTCTGAAAAATCAAAGCCACATTGCTGACCCATCAGAGTATTGGCTTTTTTTTTTAATTAAGAACTATAATATGTTTCACATCACAGCCTATTCATTCATATGTATATATTTTGAATGAAACAAAACTTTCATGAGACAATATTTATCCTGGCTCTGTATATATTTTTTTCAAATTCTCTTTCACTTTTTCAAAAAACTGATGACAATTCTCAGTGTGTTGACTTAGTAATGGTGAAACTGGAAAAGATGGTGTTCGTGCTGCCTGTCACCCACCAGACCCAGTAAGCAGAGACAGGGATCGAATCTTTATAGACGCTTTATTCAGAGGGCTGGCGATCTGAGAAGACAGTGGGTTTGTTCCCTAATGGACCATCTTACATTTCCTTTCAAGCCACCCTTTTTTTTAAAGGGGCGAAGGTGTAGGTAAGGGGTCTGGAATTCAAGGGGAAAAAGTGTAGGTAAGGGATTTGGAATTCAGGAAAGAGGTTAATCAGATAAAAGCTGCAGTCCAGCAATTTCCCTAACGTCCTTTCATCCGCTGACTGGTCATTTTCTTTACCTGTGTCCTGGGAGGCAGACTGTCTCTCCCTGGAACACAGTGGCTCGGACACCACCTGGACTGCTTATGGTCTCTTCTGGAGCACAAAGGTCAATCACTTGTGGTCTCCTGGAGTCAGGGTGGGCTGTACCTGCAGTTCCTGACAATAGCTTTTTACATGCATTAACTACTAGGCTTATTAACTATTACCTTAAACTAAAATTTTCTAACTCTTGAGTCTCCCTCAATGGGTCCTTTCTGTGACCCATAGTTGGAGAAGCCCTGAGCTAAAGAGAACAGTACTTCTATTCAATTGTCTTATACATAAAAATTAAAAAATATTCAGTGAAAAATCAGAACCCATGAAACTCAAGTCAAAATGATTTTATTCTAGGATTTAGGATCTTGTAGAGATGAGAATTTAAAAACAACAACAAGGATATTTGGATATACCAGTGACTGTGAAGGTACAAACTCACACTGCAGTGTGAAGGAGGGAATTGCTGGGGGTGCAGTGGGCAGAAAGAGGTGCTTTCCATACCTCTCCTAGCCTGACAGAACCTTGAGTTTCTTGAGTTTAGTTATTAAGACTATAATAGACTTATACTGTAATCAACACCAAAGGACAATATCAAGGTTAAATACTTTAATGATTGTCAACAGTTTCATTACAAATCACTAAGCATATAAAAGTCAGTCTCAAATAATCATTGTGTGAAAACAGAATTCCTATGAATAAAATACTATGTGAATAGTATTTTATCTAGAATATTATTAATATTCAATCTAGAATATTATTAAAATTATAAGCAGCAACTACCTATTTTTAATGAATTGATGGAAATGAAAACTCTGGTGGGTAAAAACAAAAATCCCTAATATTGTGCTTCCTGGTACTCCGAAACTATATTTGTGTTTTTATATAAATTCGAGTGCCTTAGCAAGTTATTCCAGCCAGTGTTTATTAAGGACTTACTAGATGCATGGTGTTACTCCTTTTGTTCCTTATTCATTTGCATATATCCAGATCTCTAACCCAGGATTGGGAAACCAGGCTAGAGAATTTAAATTGATTATTAACCAACACATGTTCAGAACCTTTTCGATTATATAGTATTTATTATCTCAATTAATCCTACCACAACCTTAAGAAGTAATTATTGTTATAACAGTTTTCCAGGTGAGAAAAATCAAAATTCACAGTCAAAGTAATGTGACCAAAGGGACATAATGACAGGACCTCCAGCTCCCCAGTCTCTCTTACCCCAGCCCCCTGGACCCCAAGTTAACACACAGAACAACACCCAGCACCAAGTGAACACTAATAAGTACTTTACATATATCAGTTGATTTAACCCTCACAATAGTGTGTTCCCTTTCCAACAAGGAGTCTACCTCTGACATCTTACTTTTGCAGCTCTATCTTTTTGAACCTTAGTCGAGCAACATAGAACATAGTCCTTTCTCCTTGGTGTCATGAAATACCATCCACCCACACTGACAGCAGTTTAGAAAGATTTCTTGAAGGTGATGGCAGTGGCTGAGGAAATGCTTCAGCACAGCTTATCCCTGCAAATACCCTAAAATTGGGTTTTAGATCATCTTTGCCCTAAAAGTCCATGAGATGTCTCAGCGACTGGGAAGTTCTCACTGGCCAGTCGCTCCTCAGTCCCAGCCTTTTCTTGTCCTGCTGGCCCTTCTCTCCTGTATTATCTCGCCTTCCCCAGCATCACCTGGTTCCGAGGTTCCGAGGTCCCTTTCGGATAGGTGCTATGTACTTCATTATGAAGAGCAACATGTTTTCCGTGACTGTTGAGCACCCTTTTCAGCCATGTACTGAAGGCTCGCTCTCTGCAATCACGTGGGCTCATCTGAGGCTCAGCTAAAGCAAAGACCCTTCTCTCTTAAAGAAATTCTGCCCTTGGCTTTAGGGCAACATTTTTTTTCCTCCCCAATTAGCTGACAGGTAAAGGGACAGTAAAACCTTTGCAAATGAGGAATTGCCTGTTTGGTTGGCACTCTGAAGCACTATTCAGTTCAGTCCCATCTCAGTGACTCTTGCTGGGTCCTGGAGTGCCGGCACGGTAATCAGGGCGAGTTTATCGGTGTCAGTTGTCAGCGCCATGCTTGTTACTCATCTTTATGCTGAACCGGAAGGGTCTCACTTGGCAAAAAAAAATGAACAGTTTTACCTTCTAAAAGAGCAGTAATTATGTGGTACTTTTGTAGGTTTCTTTGGACCCACGTTGAACAGTTTTATCCACATTCTTATGTACTCCTACTATGGACTCTCTGTGTTTCCATCGATGCACAAGTATCTTTGGTGGAAGAAATATCTCACACAGGCTCAACTGGTATGTCCTCCTCCTTTCAGCTCTTCTCCATGTAAAGCCTCTAAATGTTCTCATGGATGGGGAACCGTAATAGGAATTCCAGACTTCTTCCACGTCAGAGGTTTTTCCATGTGTCACGAAGCTGCCTATTTTCTCTTAAAAATGGCCTTTTAAGAATAAAATCCTGTGTGTTTAAACATCCTTTGTGTATGCAGTTAGCCTATTCCTTGCTTTGAAATGGAGGTGAATACTTTAAAATCAGTGTTGATATTAAATCATTTTTACCTAAATCATTTCAACTGCTACTTTTCCATGAGAAAATTAATGAGCAATTATAATTACTAATATAATTTCAAATAAAATTTCTAGATTAAGTAGTGGGCTGCTTTAGCATTTTCTTGTTTTGTGTTGTTCCTGCAAAATCTAGGGAATAAGAGTAGTTGACCTCTAGAGATATAAAGCCTCACAGTGGTTTGCATATGGCCCAGCCTGGCTCCCTCACCATGGTGCCCCTTCTCCCACCCTCCCAGGTGCAGTTCGTGCTCACCATCACCCACACCATGAGTGCTGTCGTGAAACCGTGTGGCTTCCCCTTCGGGTGTCTCATCTTCCAGTCTTCTTACATGCTTACATTAGTCATCCTGTTCTTAAATTTTTATTTTCAGGTAAGTTAAATTGAAATATTCAGTGGTAAAACATAATAGACTATGCAGTTCTGCATTACATATTTGTTTAAGTTTACCAATGAACTGTTATAGTAGCACACGCTTGTTGATCAATTCAAATAACAGAGATGCACAAAGTAAAAAGTGAGGCCTGCATTCTAAACTCCTCTCCCAGCACAGGAGGTCCTTCTCAAAGGACAACCCCTGAGTCTAGTGGGCATTCTATTAGACATTTTTCAATGAATACGTATAGAGTTTTATCGGAAGTATTATGCACTTGCACATAAACATATTTGCACATATATTTGCACTATGCTACCAAAGTCTGAAATCTGAAAGTAACAAAAAAAGCAGAGGTTCGGCCACTTGTCTCCACAAGAGCCAAACTTGTGAGGCCGATGCTGTTGTAAAAGAAAAGAGGTTTTATTCAGGTGCTGCGTGATCTGCGAGAATGGCGGACTCCTGTCTAAAAGCTCACCTACTCCTCAAAACCAAGAAAAAAGGCATTGTCCACAGTTCCTGTTCTGTTTTAAAGTGCAGTCCTTTGAAGCTCACAGCCAGCTGCTAAGTGGTCATAGTGCACATCCAGGTAGCATAAGTTGTTCCTGGCTGCTGTTCATTTCAGGTTCCCTCTTGGGGCCTGCGTGTGGAGGCCACACAGCCATGGGCCATGAGGTTGCTAGGGCTGCAAGGTCGTGTACTCCCAGGAGAGAGGATATGAATGCACCAGCAAGTGCATCAGCAGGTGGGCAAGAGAGAGCCAGAGAGGCTCCCTCCAGGAGGCCATAGGTGTTAGTAGCCAGGTGGCCCATGGAGGGAAGAGGCAAGTACACCATGTGAGTCCAGGTGGAGAGAGAGAGAGGATGTTTCTTTGTTCCCCTGGGATTATATTAGCTTGGGTGTGGGGTGGACCCGGTGCTTTCTCAAAAAAATAAGCAATGAACTTCCCAAATTTTCACATGCTTTGGTTGGGTCCACCTCCCAACCAATCCCTTCTTTCCCCATGCTAGACTGACAGGCTTCTTTGGTCCAGAACCTCCCTCTGCACCATTTTGATTTCTATGGAGCATGTGCTTGCCTTTCCCTGGTTCCACCCCCAGTTTGGTAGCAGAAGTAGGGGGGGGGGCTTTTTTCTCTATCCAGTCTATCCAGTTATCTTGCCAGCCTTTCACAGCTCAGTGTAAGAACCTGCCACCATCTTGGCCAGTGGGCAGAGACTCCCTGGTACTCTGGAAAGACTGTCTACTGGTAACAAATGGAGAAAAACATAGACCTAGTGAGTCTAATATTAAAAAACTTTCCATATCAGCTATCATGATGTGATAGACTGTTTATTTGAAAGAAAATTTATCTTAAGACAAAGCAATGTGCAAAGTTTACATTGACTTTTTCTTGAGTGACATTTTCCTTTTAATTAACAATTTAAAGGGGGGAAGGCTTCCGAATGCAATTTCAGAGCCACTCAGTTATACAAGAACTGATGGAAGTGGTAACGCACAGGCTTCAGGTGGTTGCAGATTTAACTTGCTCTCCTTTGTGGGCAGGAAAAATAGCAAATGTCATGAAAAAAATGAGAATATACATTTATGTTCCAAACAGTACCTCTGAAATCATATTTATCTATATTTTCTTCTTCAGACAAACGAGTGCTTTCTGATTTTTTAGTCTGCATGTGCTGACAGTCAACCTGTAGTGCTTTTCACAAAGTTCAGCGGTGGGAATGGAACTTTGGAGAGCTTTTCAGCTCTTGTGTTTTTGAAATTGGACTGGCGAGGCTTTGTCTGCTATAAGAGATAGAAATTCCAGAATTTCTAAAGAAATAACCATTGATAGAACCAAACAAAGCCACAAAAACGAAAGAATTTAAAAAGCTGACTGTTAAAGGAAAGCTAAGGGAGCCATTTTGGTGTTGAAACTTGAAGAGAAGTGGACGGCCCTGCAGGGGCTGGCAGGGGCACTCACAGCTTTAACTCTGCTCATTGGTTCAACTGAATCCTAGTCTGTCAAAACTGAGTATGTTCTTTTAGTCTTAACACTTAAAAACGAGATGAGATCAGGTGTTTTGTCAGAATAGCAAATATATATGCCGAAATCCAAATCAAGCCAAAGTCCCCGGTACTAGTACTTTTAAAATAACAGGTAGCACATTTTTGCTTAAACCGTATTTTTAAAAAATTAGTCCTTAAATAAGTCATGGGGAGGTGGTGAGTGGCATGGTGACTATACTTAATACTGTATTGCACGTTTGCAAGTTGCTAAGAGTAGATCTTCACAGTGGGCATCACAAGGAGAAAGTCGGTGTGGTGATGAACGTGAACTAGACCTACTGCGCGGACATTGCCACAATATAGACAAATTTTGAATCATTATGTTGTGTGCCTTAAACTAGTATATGTCAGTTATACCTCCATTGAAAAAAATTTCTTAAATCCTTTCCAAGTAAGCAACTAATGCAGAATAAACTGAATACTAATCCCATAATGCAGAAGTACTGTGCTGATAAGGTGAAAGAAACAGCCTTTCGTTAGGTTTCATACATATGTCCTCCTTTCGCCCTATTTTGATTTTAACCAGAAGCTTAAAAAATTTCATATTAAAAACAAGAATTCTTAGTAGAAAGCCCAGTATCCAAAAAATCCATGCACTGTTTTAGACTATCTGCCACTTTACAGACAAGGTCTTATTAAAGAATCCTTTTTTCTTTCTTTTTCTCTTCAAAATATTACACATCCAACAGACATACCGAAAAAAGCCAATCAAGAAAGAGATGGAAGAGGCGCCAGCAGACAAAGAAGTTAAGAATGGGTTTTCCAAAACCTACCTCACTGCAACTAACGGAGTGAGAAACAAGAAAGCACAATAAACTTCAAGTAACAGACAAAGCGTATACAATAGCCTAACAGATTCACTTGCTTTTAAGGCAGGGGTTGAATTGAAAGTTATATATGTTTTAGCATAAACTAATTTCTTTGGAGTTGATAAATCATTTGTACCCAGAATGTATCCGTATCTTGCTGTTAGGTTAATCTGTTAACTGAGTACTTCCGTAAGCATTGAGGTGAGGCTGAGCTCTGTAGACCTCAGACCTGGTGCACACTCTCTCACTTTCCCCTCCCCCTGGACTTAACCCCTCACCAGAAACTGTCTTCACAATGCCTTATCCACACACAAAGCCAGGACACATGGAGCGTTGTTTTTCACGGCAAGTCTTCAAATGAAAAGTTTAGAGTTTTGTTCACATGCAAATGTTTAAAAGAAAATATTACTTATCTCCTAAATACAGGGTATGTAGTAATCTATATTAAGCAATAATTGTCAGTGCATAAAGTAATTAGTCCCTCTGTTCCTTTAGGAATCAACCCCAAAAGATATTAAGATGGGATCATAAATGGAAAATCTAGCAAAGCTTTCTCTCTCTTAAACTGTGTATCTGTCAAATTCCCGCAAGCACTCCTAATTTTCAGCATAGTGATACGGTAATGAAACTTGTATATTTTTTAAAATTTTGAATGTTAGTTTTTCCTGAAAAAAATCTGCCAAACCCTCATAGCTCAGGGGCTTTGAATAGTTGTTCCTCAGTTTTAATTATTCATGTCTACCTCTCATGTTAAGTCGCCCTAGGTTAGATGGACACAATGCTCCGTATTGAAAAGCAGGATCTGATGAAACCTGGCTGCCCACTTCTTTCTGAACACGCACTCAAGTCCAGTCTGCCCTTTTCATTGGAATGACATGCCCCTGGAACATTTCTAAATCAGAATTAGCAGAGCAACTGGGGAAAAAGAGACACTGAATTTGTCAACTGTTTATTGTGAACCTGTTTGTGAATATTATTCCCAAACAACCTGCTACCAGCCTTTGCAGGTTACGTTTTTGAAAATAGGGACTAAAAATCGGAGGACTATAGAAAGATGTCAGTGCTCAGCCATTGGCTGGTAGTGAGCCACAGTGAAAAGTGCCGATGTGGCAAACCCAGCACATCTTTGTCCAGCTCAGGTAGTATAAGCTGTGCCAAGGACTAAATAACAAGAGCACAGGAAGGCGCTAATGGCTGTCCCTTCCTTTTCTACACGTGGGACTGTCACTCACTCTTACCTTGTACCAAGAGTGGAAGCAATATTTTCTGAAGATTTGATGCTGATTTGTCCCCTGTGAAATGATTTCTTATCCCCTGTACCTTCTTTACAAACAGTTTAGGTCATAACGTTGACATCAAACACTCAAGTGTCGGAAAGGTATCGTCACCGTTGCCCCAGCACATTCCAGTCTGTTGGGGAGTGCCTTTCTGTCCTTTTATCCTTTCCTCACCCCGAATTCTAGTTTTTACATTATTTTTCCTGTTTAAAAAGTGAAAACACTGACTTTTGTACTGATACTGTGCACTGACATTGTGCCGACTTTTTTACCTTCCCTTTCATGTACACTACCCACTCAGGATTCTCACCCACCTTTTGGAAGGTGACTGACCTGAGACTAGTCTTCCTGGTGCAAGTGTTGGGCCCTGGAACATTCCCTCCTCTACTTGCTGATCAGTTTCTGTGGAACAGACTTCTCTACCTGATACCACTTACCCTTGGATTTATTTTTGTAAATGGTTTTCTAAAGCCAACTTTCTCTAGGGTGCTTAATCCCCACTTTCGTCACATTATTACCGTATTGTTGTAAGATTTGTTCTCTCCCAAAAACTCATCTTAAAACAAGGGCTAGCTTCAAGTATGACTGTCACTGCTGCTCTGTGACAAACACAAGTCGGACTAAGGAGACAGCCTGTGGAGCAGCTGGACTCTGGTGCAATGTTAGGTGTCAGACGTGCGCTAAAATCTGTTCTCAAAGACCATTCCCAGTAAAAATGAGATTCAGAGAGAAGACAGACATCATTGGTCACTCACTGTATTCAGTTTATTTTTAATCATCAACAAGTACCTAAAGTCTCACCACTCCTCCTCATACCGGCAGTTCAGGGGGCTCTCGTGGGCTCCGCAGCTGCAGAGCAAGGAAGGCTGCCATTGTTCCGCAGAACGGCCAGACCAAGGAGCTCTAAGTGGTTGGAGCTTGGAACCGCTCAGATCAAAGGGGAAAACTCGGGTAGTTTACACTTTCACACTCAGTATAATTACAGGTTTCAGGATGCTTATTTCCAACTGGGATTTAATTCTAGAAAAGCTTAGTAAAACATTTGTAACCTTAAACCATTCGAGGGCCTGTTAAATTACACAAAGCTATGAAATCTTAGCCACAAAAATTGAATCAGGTAAATATTTTAACCTGTCATTAAGTGTTACAACTTTTAAGAAACACAATGTTTACTTTTAATGTGATTTTCCTAAAATGAAACTATTTTTAAATATCTGTATTATCTGTTAAAAAATAGAGAATGAGTTTTCCCAAATAAATTTTCTCTTACTCATAGGAAAATGAAAACATTTAAATGGATACCACA
>VMDR010025455.1:0-14482 GCA_007922815.1 Macrotus californicus | reverse complement strand
CCTTTAAGGTATAAATGACTTAATCTGGAATGTAAACTTTTAGACATTTTGTCAAGAGCAACCATGGGAAGAATGCGTGTAATAAGGATCTCCTACACTGAACTAGTCACATTCCACCTACCAAAGAAAGCCTAGTATGTACCCTGTGCATAACCCAAGTAGATCTGGCTTAACTGAGAGTCTTATGTGTCCTTCAATGACACTGTATTTCCTTGGTGTAGCTTTAAACCTTCTCAACCTACTAGTTTACTCTGGATAAATTATTATGAGTACAGGCCTATATGTTCGCACCCAAATTACATCATCATCTTCTTTTGAAGACATTCAATCCCTCCGCTACTTGGAGCACTGGATTTGTATTATTTATCGTTTGTAGCCTGCAGTATTGTACTCTCAGACACATGACTCCTAAAGTTGATAAAATGTGTTACTTGTTTACTATAATTGCCTCTGGCTAGGTTTAGAAGCTACATATCAACAGAGTAAGTACCATTTTCAAAGTATCCCCTTGAGTATAGATCTGTATTTTGATATTACGTTGATGATTCTCAGTTGTTCAAAGTTAAAGCAGTCCATCTTCCCCCTCCTCCGGCACTCCTGAAGCCCACACCTCCCCCGACCCTCATTGTTTGCTATAGCATAAGCTTAAGTAAATAAAATGTAGAAAAATGAGAATATCTGGCATTATTGACCTGTTATTAATTTTAAGTTGACTCCAGGGAGTGGGGTCTAGCTGCTAAGGCCTGTTGGTCAGTGATTAAACACCCCACATCTAACACTTTGGCTGGTACTTTTCCTTCTTGCAGGCTGGTTCTGCTATTGAATTCAGCAGGTTAATCATGCATTACCTCTCCACACACAGGTGAAGCGTGATGGCAGCGACTGAGGGGGTGACGGTAGTGATGGACTCTCTGTGGGATATGTTGCAGCTGAGCAAAAACTTTGCTATTGTCCCTATATTGTATCAAAGGCAACCCGACTCATGTTTTACCATGTGGTTTACTCATTACATACAAGTGCTCCTTTGACAGTTCCATCTTATTTTAGTCAGCGACAATGCCTTTTCCCTGATGAGGCATGTTTTTTTCCATGGGCATGTTAATTGTATAAAACTGTGACAACCAAGGGGCCAGGGAGACTAGCATCTCCTACTTTGGTGGGTACTGAGCAGCTTCTCTCGTGTTTTCTTGGACATTTGAACTCCATGTGCTCATCTCTTCTGATCCAGTTCTTTGGTTCACAGTGCATACGCTTCCTCTGGTTTCAATAACTCAGCACCTGCTGCCCCTTGTCCTGTCTCAGTCCTCAGAATTTCTGTGCTCAGAATCACAAAGACCAGGTATGCTGAGTCTGAGAAGGATTGTCTAATAGCAGAGTTTGAGTGCAGGCTTGTAACAGAAGGATTTTAGAGAATCACTAAAGTCATGTCCATGACTGAGTCAAAGCTGGAGTTAGGGCACAGTCCGATATACAGGGGCCAGCATAAGTAACACCCCTATTTTAGTACAAAATCTTTTCTTACAAAATCCTAAGTGTGTAAGTCTGTAACATAACACTATCACACTCAAGCACACCCTGTGGCATTTTCGGTGAGATATTCAAATTAAAACTATGAATTATTACACCCGTATTATTACCCTACCAACCACACTCAAGCAGGTTTTACTTCTGCCAGACCCTGTTGAATGAAAATACAAGATGTGACAAATCTGCCCAAGGTCATGCATGTGGATGAATGAGTGCCCTTGGATAGATTGAATGTTACCTGGGGTGGTTGACAAAGAAATAAATATGCTGAATTAGGGGGAGTCCACGGCCAGATTAAACCACAATTTATGGAATGTCCCTTACTGTGGCAAGGTAACCTATGGATTTTAAAGTCCCAGACTCTGAAAGTCCTCTGCTGGTCTAGAAGGCACACTATTTTGAAACTAGTACCCATCAGTCCTAAGCCTAGTATTTCCATTTTGGTCAATAGCAGGCTCAAACCAGCAGATAAGATTGTGGTGACCTCCCTCTCTCAAACTAGTCTGGTTGAAGTATGGCCCCCAATGCTTTATGTTTGAAGAAAATATCTAGAGTTATGGAAATACATGAAGACAACTGAAATGAGAACAAATAGAAGCTATTTTTAAGTTTGTCATCGCAAGTGCGTCAACTACCATCACTTGTGTTTGGATGAGACACAAAGACAAGTGAGGGTGTGGCAAAGCTTTATAAGTGAAGAAAGGAGAGAGACAAGGCTTTTGTGTCTGGCACAGAGAAGCTGGATTCAGGCTAACTATCAACAGGGCATCCTTCTGTGATTGATTTGTGGGGTACATAGAGCTTTCTTGGTTGCTCCTGGGTTGGAAGCACGTGCAAAAATTAGGGAAGCTGGCAGTCACTTGCCCAGTCCTGACTATTTGGAGCCCATTGCTATAGAGATAGTGCTTTGGATTCCTGGACTGGTTACTGCCGAGGTTGTGGGTCAGAGTTCTACTGTTACATATGGTCTGGCCATTGTCCATGTGCATATTCAGTCTCTCGAGGTATGTATATTCTAAGTTCATGTCAGCAAAAGTTCATGTATGTACATCTTAACATGAATTAACTTCAGTTAAACTGGCTCAATAACGAAAAGATCTGCCTCCAAACAAATAAGGATTGTATGGTTAAGTTCTACAAGCAAAATGCTCTAGGAATTCAAGTATGAGCCATCGTGTCTAGCTTTGTTGAGTAAGTTTTAAAAGAGCTCCATGAGATGAGCAGAATTTGAGCTGAGCCTGTAGAAATATGGAAACAGCTTTTTTGCATGTGAGTGGGGGGAGGGGGAACAGGGCTGGGGAGATGGCCTCAGGGCTGAGAAGAGCTGAGCAGAAAAGTAGAAGCCCAAAGACAAATTAATTGACTTCACCAGTTTGTACTGATCCCAGCATTTTGATGTTTTGAATCCTGTTGTTGATTCTTCACTCTTCCACGACAACTTTTCATTCTGGGTTTCATTCCCTGTCCATGTTGTTTAGTTCTGATCCCAGTCATCACCTGTCACTTTTTCTAGGAAAGCAGCTAAACAGTAAGGCTTCAATATGTCGAAGATGACTTAGGTATATTCTTACCAAGATGTTCCTGGAAAGAATTTAAAGGAGTCTTCATTCAAAGCATTCCACTCATGCAAGAGTCAGCATCAATCTCCTACAGATGTGCAGAGAGGAAGTATTTTTGGCTTTGTAGGTCGCACAGTCTGTGCTGCAACTACTAAGCTGTAGCACAAGAGCTACAACAAAATGGGTGCGAATAGATTTGTCCCCACATGCTCTGAATTTGGCCCAAGGCCTTGGCTGTGCTTAGCTGAGCCCTGAATTCATGGGTGGAAATTGTCCAGGAGACATTGGCTTTGTTAAAGCAGATGTGGAGACTGAGAGAATACCATGGCATGTGAGGCTTTCCAGAATGAGTCCAAATGCATGTACCTATCGCCCTCAAGGAAACTTACCTCTACACAGTAGACCCTTAACACAGGGTTGAACTGTGCAGGTCCACTGATGGTAGATTTTTTTCAATGAATACTATAAATGTATTTTCTCTTCCTTATGATTTTCTTAATAATATTTTGTTTTCTCTAGCTTACTTTGTTTTATGCATACAGTATATAATACATATAAAAATATGTGTTAATCAACTGTTTATGTTACTTGTAAGGTTTCTAGTCAACAATAGGCTATTAGTAGTTAAGTTTGGGGGAGTTAAAAGTTACACATCAATTTTTGACTGCATGGGGGTTGGTATCCCTACCTCCTACATTGTTCAGGGGTCTAGTTTACTTCTTTCTAATAACAAAACATACCATTCATTATTAATCCAATTACATTTAACAAATGATTATAGGGCTCCTACTGTTGTGGATACCGAGAAGAGTAAGACATAGTCTGTTTTTCAAAGACCTTCCAGCTCAATGGTGGAATAAGACAAGCACCTAGGTAGAAGCACACACACAATTTATGGACATTTATAGTAAATAGAGGTTAGGCAAATGCACCACACCACTCTTTTCCTTTGTGAACCTTTAAGATGAAATTAGAAGTTTAGCTAGAATTAATGAGTGAAATCAGGAAGATGGTAACATTTCAGAGAAGTAAATCAGGACATGCTCTGCAAAGTAGTATATGGTCTGCTTTAAATTCTTTCAGGTCTCTTAAATCTGTCCTGTCCCAAATTCTCCTCTTAATTTTTCTGTATTTGATTTCTCCCCTTTACCAATATACCTAATATTGCTTCAGTATATTCTTACCAAGCTTTTCCCAGAAAGAACCAGAAAAAAAATTCTTCACTATCTCATCAGTTGTTCAAATGAACAGCCTAATATGTCTCTTTTCTTCTACCCATCAATTTATTTTCTCTGCATGAAAATATGTTTTTAATCTCTCCCCTTTTCTTCATCTCCACTTCTAGCTCGTTGCTCCTGAGCACAGTTATCTCATGCTTGGCCTCCTGAAAAAGGCTCCTAGTGATCCTTACTGCCTCCACTTTTGCTCAGTTCTGATCTCTTCTTACATAGTGGTCAGAATGATTTTTTTTTATATCACAAAATGGAGTATTTTCATGCCCTACTTGAAACCCTTTAAGATCTCCCAATTATGTTCAGGCATACAGGCAAATGCTTAGTTCTTAAAATTGCAGCAATCTTCCTTGCCTGAGGGCCTTCAACCCTGATTCTTCTCTCTTTGGACCACTTTTATTCTCAGTCTTTGCATGGTTAACTCTTTCACATTGTTCAGAACTCAATTTTTAACTCTTCAGGGACTCCTTCCCTGATTACCCTGTCACTAAACCCTTTTAATTCATGGATGTATTGGTTCATTTTGTTAGACAGTCACTAACGGCAGATAAAGGCTGTTTGATTCACTGTATATATTCAGGACGGAATACAGTGTCTGGCACTGAGTAGAAACGTATTCAAACTGTCATTCCATAACTATTTCTTAAGAATATCCAAGACAGTTACAAATGCATTTTAAGGTTGTGAGATATTGTGGAATGATAGATGGAAATCCAAAATTAGTCACTTCCATAGAGGTGATTGAGAGGTGAGACTATGAAAACGAGTAAAATCATCAAAGGAAATGAGAGAAAGGTTGAGAAAGCATTTCGGTCCTTTGGGTGACTTCAAGCAAGTTACTTAACCACTTTCTTTTCTGGCTTCCTTGTCTCTAATGGAAGTATAGTGTTATATCCCCAGTAGGCTTGAACTGAAGGTACTTTCATAGGACCTGATGTGCAGTATAGATCTTTAACGAACATCATTTCTTTTTCCCTTCTCATTGTAAACTACTATACTCCCTGAAATATAAGTGAAACTAAATGTGAAATTGTACTTATGCCATTTAAAGAATATGAAATCTCCCTCAACAAATATTTATTTGACTAGCACTAATTTATCACCTACAAATGTCGGGTTTTATGCCAACTTCTGAGAATAGTTAAAAAAGAGTAAAGGAGTTTATGGGTTGGAGAAGCTTACAGACTTTGGGGAGAAATAAAACAGATACTTAAAATACAATATCAGAAGCACAAGGACAAGGATACAATATGAAGATACAGAAGCGTGTTTTGCTCTATTCAAGAACTTGGATATGCCAGTGGGACCCAGTGTGGTCTTGTCAGGAACATAAATCTTTCCTAAGGCATTTACCGGTATTCGGCAGGAGACAATTTATGTAATTCCTCTCAATTTCACTTACCTGTAGAGCGAAGATAATAAGAATCCTATCTTTCAAGGTTGCTGTTAGGCATCACATAGGTTAAGGCAAATGACTTGATACATTCTCAAGGGCTTTAGGCAAGGATTTACTAATGTAAATAAAAGGAAGTCCTTCAGAATAAAGTGGCTGCCTTTGGTACAGGACTTATCAAATATTGTGAGCCTAACAGAGGAATTACAGAATTATCCTTGTCAAGTGGGGTGCAAAGCAAGGGGACCCTGAAATACAACATATTCCCTGCAGCCCATGGTTGGGGGAAGGGAGAGCAGATGATATGACCTAATTTACTTTTCATAATAATGGCAAGTTGAGAGCCATGTCCACCCTGAAGGGAAATGTAACGCCACCTGGGCAAAATGTCTATGTGACTTTCAGAATGGATAGTGCCAAATATGAGGTCATGTAGGAATCTCCACGTCAGCATTTAAAATAAGGGCAGACAGCTATGAGGAGAGCAAGCCATGAGGGAGCAGCCATGCCATTTGAAAGGATGTAGAAGGCCCCCATGTCTGCCATGAGGTCTGGTGTGCAAGGAGGTGCCACATGGTTTTAGATTAAGAGCTGGAGCAAGAAAGAGGAGACCTGCTAGGAAATCTGGGTGGAAAACACAGCAGCACAGCTAAGCTAATGAAGCTGGGAATTGTGGGGACCTGCCTAACCAAGCATGGATTAGCGGGAGATGCCTGGAGTGCTGAACTGTGACCAGGAATGCTGATCTGTAGACTTCTGCTTTTCTGAAAGACAGCACCTCTGGCATATTCTGAAACTGGCCTGGTTTGGTAAAGGGAGATGGGATTATGTGTTTTTGGGTGTTTTGAAAGGAGTGGGACTAAATGGTAGAATTCTGTCATTATTTCAAATCTGTATAACTTTTAAATAAACAACGCTTTTCCTTTTTCACCAAACTCTTGCATTGGGAGTCATGCTTCTTGGTGCTGGGTAATCAAATCCCATAGCTGTTCCAGAAGAACATAAGTGGGGTTCTGTAACACTTGCCCACTCATAATACCTGTTTCCTGTGATCATGAAAACACTTGTGTGTAAATAAAATCATAATTTGATTAAGTGGAATCCTCAATTAAATGGGATTTTTAGACATGCTACGCTTTAGAGAATGAAGAAAGTGATAGTAAAGCAAACTAGCCCTAGCTGGTGTGGCTCAGTGAATTGAGTGCTGGCCTATGAACCAAAGGGTTACTGGTTCGATTCCCAGGCAGGGCACATGCCTGGGCTGTGGGCCAGGTCCCCAGTAGGGGGGCACAAGGGGCAACCACACGTTGGTGTTTCTCTCCCTCTCTTTCTCCCTCTCTCGCTCTAAAAATAAATAAAAATCTTTTAAAAATGTAAAGAAAAAATAAAGCAAACTAATAATAGGAAATCAGAAAGGAAAATACCTCCAAGCTATGTCTTGGAAATAGTTCACCCTCGGATCAGTCTCTCATACTTTGTTTTTATTTAGTGTCTGTGCTATTACACCGAGAGCATATTTAGAGGGGTGACCCTTAGGCAACCTGAAAGCATCATCAAAGAACATGTCTTTCATGTTCTCTATACATGCAGAGACTTTTAGCTCAGACTTTGGAAGAAAACAGTCTGGGAAAAATGCCATTCCAATCATATTTTACCTAAAATTTTTGATTTATCAACACTCAGAATTGCAGGTAATGGATTTTAACAGAGATGAATTTTCAGACAGCTTAGAAAAGAAAAAAAAATTCCATTTCTTGATCCCAAATTAGATTTCTTGTTTTTCTTTTAATGCCAGCAGGTTCTTAAAATATACAGTTTAATACTAATGAAAATATTATCATTTAAATATGGGGTGGTTTACGTGTAATATCTGGGTAAAATAATTATTAGGCTGAATATCTTTGACAAATAAAAAAAAGCAGTCTTGAAAGAATAGATCCTCTAATTCGGGCAGTCTGACTAATGTCAGTGGCGCTTCTTAGTCAATTCTTGGGTTTTCACATTTCAGTCATGTGTCAGTGCCCTTGAACTTTTCCTTTTCTGTATCAGACGTGCCTTCTTTTGCAATAGGGCTATCTTTGTCATTATCAAGTCTAGTCTGAACGTTTGTGTGAAACATATAGGGATTTGACAAGTTCATAACTGAATTAATAGTCAGTGAATTTATATTTTGTGGAACCATGGCAGCGAAATCCAGCCAGTTATTCCAGCAGGTGGCCTCCTAGCACTGCCTGCTGATTTATGACTTCGTGTTTAAAGGATTGCCAATGAGTAATAACAATTCAAAGAGAGGATTTTAAATGTGCTCAAGTGACCCCTGCCTCTGAGGTTCTCATGAGCTGCAGCCCCAGTGACAGTTTGCCACATGGTCTCACTGTTGGTGCAATTTCTTCCTTTAAGAAGCAAATGACACAGAGAAGTCAGGTAACAATTCAATAAAATTACAACTAAATCACGACCTTTGTGATTGTTTGGGGGACTTAATTGACAGGACATGTTGCCTAAATCGGGATAATAAATGGCCTGGGGATTATTTTCCTCCCCCTTTCTTATTCAAGGATCAGACAATTTCAATATTTTTGCATCGTTATGAATCATGAAGTGGAAAAGAGAAATGAGAGGACCAGGAGCAGACTGCACGCTTTTCTTCGTACGTTACCTCTGATGAGTGATTGTCTGTCTTTGCCTCAAGTCCTTTAATACAGAAATTTGCAAATAATTAAATGTACTTGTACTTTGATCACTTCCTCGTAGTTTCGTGGGAGACAACATGGTAGGTTGGAAAGCAGCAGAGAAAGAAAGATAAGGATTTTATTTCAGGGCCAGCAATTAGTAACAGCTCCATAACCTGGGAAATCTATTGAACTTGGTTATCCATCTGCTTAAGTAGAGTCTGCAAATCCAGAGGATTGTTGGAAAGATCAGAGACAATTTCTGTAAAATGTATAAGATATGTTGGATGTTCAACCAATTGTAGTTGTTATTCTCTTCATTCTCACCATAATCCCATTTTCCTGCAATTTATTATTTCAACTAGCTTTGAAATGTGCAGAGCCAGACATTATTAATTCCTTTTACTGATGGGGGAAAAAAGAGTTAGAGTTTAACAGACTCACTTCTAATTACACAGCTCATTCGCCGATGGTCCACTATGTTATTGTCAAACAGAAATCAGAAAATCTAGGGACAAGGCCTGGGTCACCTCCCTTGTTTTCCATCAAAGAGTTTGTTTCCATTTTCTTCTCAGCAGTTGCTAGTAAATATAGAGACATTTAAGAAAATAAACTTAAGCTCTGAGAACAAAGAAGTTCACACAAAACAATCCTCAGATTGACAAGTCTCGAGAACTCCCAGTTTTGGTTTCCTACCCTTTCTGAGGGCAGCAGTCACTGGCAAAACAACTTAGGTATGAGCTGGGAGAGAACTTCAGCCTTGTAACAGCTGCGGTAGAGCGCTTTGTGTAAATTTTATGTAAATAGCAGTTCCTCCTAAAAAGAAATATAGGAGCATTTAAATCAGCAACTGTTTTTTTTTTTTTTTCTAAAAATGATATTCAATAAACAGAGTTTCCTCACATTTTGGGTAACTGAAGTGTTTTTATTTTTTCCTTTTCAACTTTTTCACTTTTTAAAATAGTAAGTTGTTGAGCATAAACAAAAAGTCAGCCAGCTATTTCTCCAGCAAAATGAGTTTGTTTGGGACCCATAAAGAATTGTAATCCCATATATGCAAACGTGGTGAGCTACATGTAAACTGACTCAAAGAGGTAGCTCTCTCATAGCTGAGGAAAGGAAGTTGGGAAGAACCATTACAGTTTCTTCCCCACCTGCTTTGCAGTTGACTAGGGTGTGACCCTCCCCCTTCTGGTCTCTCTATTTCACATTAAAGGAGGTTTCTGTTTATTAATTTCTTACAAAGTTTACAGTTGAAAAATCAAAGCAAATAGACTTCAGGGATTCAGAGAACATCTTTTATTTTTGAAAACTTTATATTATGGAAAATTTCAAACATGCAAAAATGTGAGAGACTAGTAGAATGAACCCACAGGTAACCCTGATACAACTTTAACACTTATCAACATTTTATTAATTTTCTTTCTTTCTTGGTGATGGTGTGGATGAAAAATGGGTTCCATGGAAAGTAACCTCTGGGTTGGTCTGATCACAAATTTCTAACCAGGCAGTTCATGGTGGGAAATCATGCCCCAGACACACACCCCAGACACACACCTTTTTTAGTAAAAGGTTCATCCTTGCCTTGCAAGCCCCGTGTAAGCGTGCCCATCCCTAAGACAGCACATGATTTTGTTAACTGGCCTATAATCCAATCCCTGCCTTGCTCACTTATTCTTTTTCCTTACTTTCTGTTCCCTCAATTTCAAATTCAGAAAAGAAATGGCAAAACTGCCGTTCTCTGGAGCATTTGAGATCTACATTTCCAGCAATTGTCATCAGTTTTGGCTGAAACTTTATAAAAATTCTTTACAGGTTTGAACAGTCTTATATCGACAATGGTTTAATTGAGATTTATGTATATTCTTATGTGATAAAGTACTTGTGTAATTTGGCGTGCGATCAATGATCATAACACCATGAACATTCACCTGATGGACTCAGACGGCTCATACTAAATTCTCTGAAGCCACTATGAGCTTTCTCCCCAGTGTGGTATCTCCAGCCTTTGAAACCTCACCTGGAAGAGGATCAGACATCCTATTTCCCAGGACAATGATCAAGCTATGCCTCATTCTCCCACTCCTAATATGTGCTTTTTCTTTCAATGTCACAGGCTTCTTTAGAATAGGTCCCCCTTTCAGTAGAAGGTTTGTACTGTTAATTCGGAAAGCGATACTGGGTGTTTTCAGAAGGCAGCGTATTTTCCCAGGAAACATCTCAGAGCCATTAGTCTGTACCAGATAAAAGCTGCTTCTTATGCACGGAGCTAATGCTAAACGTATGTGAATAATTTATATTTTCACGGCTCTTCACAGCAACAAGTTCCTTTTATAAGTACATGCTCTGTGTGGAAACATTTATTATTTTCTGCTACCTCCTATACTAAGGGGTGGGGAGGAAGAGTTGTTACCCTTGGTATTACTAGTTGTGATTATAGTCGTTCTTATTTATATCAAGACAGAGTAGTATAATGAGTTACATTTGCATTTAGAGTTAGAAGATCTGTATTTGAATTGAAACTGTGATAGTTATTTACTACCTTGGTTAAGGTCTTCAGTCTTCTGGGGGGATATACTTATTACCTTATGTACTCTACATCTGGTCAACAAAGGAAAAACTATAATATATGTGGAAGCTATTAGTTTCAAACTGATGTGGTGAATTGTCAGAATGAAACTTGAAAGGGCTGGGGCGATGGGGAATAAGGAAGTAGCAAAAGGGCTCCTTCTGAATCTGAAAGCAAGAATCAGACCAACCCTCAGAGAGCAAAGCCAAAAGGCATCGAAATCATATTCAGAAAGGGACCTGGAATTGGGATTTATAAAGTTAACCCAAGCAGTGTGTGTGCGTAGCTTAGGCATTAGTTTGATTGCAGTGTTAATTACATAATCCCTCCCCAATATCCTTCTTCTCCCTGGAGGTTATTTTGGGATTGCAACCCTGCAGTCTTTTTTTTTTTTTTTCCTTTCTCTTTTTGCAGTTTTAAAGGTAATGTTTAGTCTTTGGCACAATGTGAACTGCCGAATTATTGCTAATGATTGTTATTATTCTTAATATTTGGAATCATCTGGATACTTTGGTCAATAGGACAATAGTACTGGTAATGATGAAAATGAGCTTTGCATGCAGAAATCACATCTTTGTATTGTAGGGGAAGAAAAATAATTTGCTACTCTTCCAGGTTCTTGGCTGAGACACCCCCTTCTATAAGAAAAACAAAGAAAAAACCCCAAACAAAACATATTAATAGGAGAAAAACAAAGAGAAGTTTAACAACATACGTACCTCCTGTAGACATGGGAAATTCACAGGACACCCGAGTAACTCCCCTAAACAGCTCAAGCCATCACGTAAGGTGCCATCTCTAGCTGATGGCAAAAGAAAGAACTTGGGGGTGGTAAGAATCAGTTATGAGAGATGATCAGACAAAGCACAGTAAACAAAGGTCTGATTGTCATGTGAATTTGTTTCCACACCTTCTCCACTGATAAATTTCCAGTGATTTAGTCACCTTCCTCTCCCTCCTGCAGACGGGAATACCCACTTATAAATGGAGATTGCTTTCGTCAACGTGAAAGAGTCTTGCAAAAGTGTGACTTATACTGAGTTTTCACAGCTTCTCCTGTGCCCGCTCTTTCTTAGAAATAATCAGCTTATAATAATCTCATGCCACAAAGGCATATTTTGGGGTGGCAGATTCTACTCCCCTTCAATATACTTTTAAATCTCCATTATTTTTCTTTTTCACATAATTCTTTTTCAACTTTCATTCTGTGCTTCCAATACAAATGAGTAACCACCTACCATTTATTAGGAGCCAACTGGGACTGTGCCCTCTACCAAGTTCTTTATATACATTTTCTAACCTTACCCACAAACTTCCAAATGAGGAAAAAGTTTCCTTTAGACTACCCCGTGACTAAGTGTAACTGTGTAGAAACCTTATTTTCTTGAAACTGGCTTTTTCTCTAATTTTTTTCTTTGACTCAAATTGGCCCCACCCAGTGTTCTGACTCACCCACCTCCTTCTCTCTGGCTTAATGATTAAGCTTCTAGGATAATGAAGTTCTGGTCAAGACCCAGGGGTCTTAGAAACCAGACCTGGGTCTGTTGACTCCTGAGACAGAGCTTTTAATCAAAGTAAACATCGTATCTTGGTCTGGGTTTTGTTTTAGCTCTGGAAGCAGGAAAGAGGAATGATCCCACAGCATCTGAGCTATCTGTGACTCCAGGCATGGCTCCATCTTCTTAATAAATCGTTACTTTATTGGCTCAAACTCCTGTCTGTATCTTATTGGGCTTTGATGCACACAGGCAAAGAGACCACTTCAGTCTGGTAACATAAGATCCATGCCTATAATACCTGTAAGAGCGGGAACCTCATTTCAGGTCCAAATCTGTTTCTAAACCCAAGTTCGTGTGCTTGATGCTTCAAAAGCCAGAGCTCAAAACATCAGCTTTTGGAGTAAGAAAAATTTCATTGATTGAGAAGGCACCGAGAAGATGGGAGACCTAACGATGCCTCAAATCCATCTTGCTCACTGGACTAGGTTGAGGATTTTCAAAGGGTTAAGGGAAACAATCTATGCAGAAGCACAGATGGGGTAAGTTTTAACTGGAGGGCCTTGGAACTTGGTCATTTATGATAAGGGGCATCAACACTGAATTTTCCAGGACAACGGGTCCTTCACTTATGAAAATGTTCCGATGTTTAAGTTCCAGTCATGTTCCAGTCCCTTGGTTCCCTGTGTGTGTTTTTGTCATCTGTGGAAAATGAGTTCTTGTGGTGTCTAGAGGAAAAGAATTTCCTGAGGCCCATATGGGAGGATGGGGCTTGGTGGTATGGTTTACTGACGATGTAAAATTAAGGGGGTTCCCCTCCTGATTTTCTAATGTCCCATCTCCATCTGACCTGCCTTGGAAAAAGTCCAACCTTGTCCTCAGCAAGGCCAAAGCAAAAGCTGGTGCCCAGGGTTTATGCTCCATATTAAAGCATAGTCCAGTGCAGCATCCAGCCAGCTTAGTGTGTGTTTCCACCTGCAGTCTATTTCAAGCTTCTTCCTGAAGCCTGCAGGTGGAGCCCACAAGGACATGGGCCATGTGGTCACAAGGGCCTCATGGCTAAGGAGAGAGGATGTGTGGGTGCCTTGTGCACGAGTAGGTACGGAGCGAGAGAGTGGGGAGATAACTAGTGCTTAGTCCTTTTGGGGCCTGCGCCGTCTGCTCTGGGTCCCCAGCAGCGGTAAGACACATGCGGCTGTGTGCTCCTTGGTGAGGGAAAGCACAAATGAATGGAGTGAGGGCATCACCAGCTGGGCAAGAGAAAGAGATAGAGAGAAAGTTCTTTGGTCTTCTGGGTTTGGGGCGGACCAGGTGCTTTTTCAAATTGAACAAATCAACTTCCCAAGTTTTTGTGGGCTTGGGTTGGGTGCGCACACCCTAGTTAGACTGACAGGCCTCTATGGTCCAGCACCAACCCCTGTGCCACCCCCCCCTGCCCCCTAACAATCTGATATGGGAGGAGGAAGGGGAGGGGTGTTAATTCCCTTGGCAGAGCGCAATGCTGCCGTCTTCTGAAGTGTGAAAGGCTGCAGCTTCCTGGCTAAGCGAGCAGGCTTTTGCTTTCCCGATTATCAAACTCCTTTTCTAGTTCCCTTTGCTCCCCTTTCCTAGCTAGATGCCAACTGTAACGTGTTGGTGGGGACTTTGGTTCTGAGTGCAGTCGGATGTCAAAGTTCTCTGCTCTGGGCATGCTTGGGCTGCATGACTAGTGGTTTGGATCTGTCGTCTCTGAAAAGCAACTCAGTATCCCGCTAAATAGGTAGGACCGTTTTGAAGGTTCAGAGAACATTCCTCTTAATTTTTAAAACTTTGTTATTGGGCCTTGGCTGGTGTGACCCAGTGAGTTGGAGCGTTATCTCCTAAACTGAAGGGTCACTGGTTCAATTCTCAGTCGGGGCACATGCCCAGGTTGCAGGTTCAGTCCCCAGTCAGGGTGCGTGGGAAAAGGCAGCCAATTGATGTTTCTCTCTCACATCGATGTTTCTCTTTCTCTCTCTCTCCCTTCGTTTCTCTGTAAAAGCAGTGAAAAAAAAA
>VMDR010025454.1:0-14485 GCA_007922815.1 Macrotus californicus | reverse complement strand
CAAACTGAAAAATATCTTTTGCTTTGTTGACAATGTTTTTTTGTAAGATGACTTTATTTTCAAATCTTTTCTTTTTTTTTTTGCACAAAACTATTGTTTATGGTTTGTATCACAGAAGTGAAAATATATCTTTGCATTTTTATATCTGGCCTGTTTCCTTGTTTCCTTTGTTTATCTGTTTTTAACTCAATATAGACTTTCTTTAAATATATAATGGCGATATTCAGATATCTCACCTATATCTTTTCTTATTTTCACTGCATGCATTTAGTCACTGTATCACTTAATGTTTGATTTGTTATTATGGGCATTTAAATAGACAAGCATGGAACTGTAATGACAAAAAAGCTGTTTTATCTGGAGGATCTACGTATTTGTATTTCACACACCAGAGATGACATTAAACACTGATTATTTTATGCTGCTGTTTATTAAAAATGTTTACCATAAAATATTATTTCCTGAATATCACTATCATGAAGGTATTTGGGAATTTTAATACTATTTCTCCTAGTGATTGACATTTCATAAAAAGAGGAATCATCATTCCTATTTACTGCTATTTCATTGAAATAATTTTTTTAAATAGGCTATTAAAAAGTAGACGTGGGCATTCTTTTGCTAGTGACCATAGGTTGCAGGGAGAATCCCAATGATTTCATGAGCATATATTATCCACCTCTATGTGGCAAGATTTTAATTTTTTAAATCAAAATAATATATTAAATAATTACAATCAAATGGAACGTAAAAATTGGGTTTAAAAGTTGCATCCTTTCTGCCTTGATGTTTCCATGTGAACTTAGACATCAAAAATCATGTCTTAGAATTCTGAAAAAGAAAAGGCTGTGTACATCTTCTGTTCAACTTAGATTCCAACCATATCGAAAAATAAAAGAAATGTGGCCATTTAATTGTCACAGCTTACCTTTCTGACCATATTTGCCCAAAAGAAGGAGTTCCCCATCTGGCGATTAATACACATTGTCAAAAAAAAAAAATGAGTATCATTATGAAAGTTCAAAGAATTTGGCCATTTCTTCTCTTTAATGCAGAAGGGACCACAAGAAAACCTTCAGGCCTTCTCCATCTGCTTCAGGTACCGCTCTTGTCATCACCTCAGGATCAAACTCAATAGAGCAATCACATCACATGGCGCTGAGATCCGTGTCAGGTTGGGTTTCTCCCTCGCTTGAGTCCCACAGTCTGCCTTTCACTCCCATTTCCTCCTTACATCTCTCCAGGCTCTTCCCTCCCGCCACCCCCATTCCCTTCAACTCTCTGCTTTGGGCTTTCCCCTCACTTCCTAAGCACTAATGTCTGCAAACTTGCAGCTCCAGCTCAGACAAGACCTACTACAAATCCCTAAGTATGGACTGAAGACGAACTCTGCTATCAATACACCTTCAAAGACAATGAACTATCCTGGTGGTTCTCAAAGTGTGGTCCTCAGACCAGCCGACCCTGGAACTCGTTGGAAATGCAGATTCTCAGGCTCCACTTAGAAGTACTGAGTGAGAAATTCTGGGGGTGGGACCCAGAATTTTGTGCTTTAGTAAGCCCTCTGTTATTATACAGCTTGAGAATCACAGAACCACCCTCATTTGAAAGGGTGGGGGGATGGTTATTATATCCTTAGTAATGTGTTTTTATAAGCATTTATAATATTCTAGCTACTTTAGTCAAAGGAAATTAAGTTTCAGTCACAAATTCAGCACCAAAACATTTGTGTTAACCATTGGACAATTGGTTATACTTTTTTGCAGTCATTCGCTCGGGTAGAACACTAACAGCACCTCACTTTCGTCAAGAATCTATCCCTCGTCTAGTTCACACAAGACCCACATTTTTGCATAGTCACCAAAATCTCTTTCCTTCATATTGACAAGCAGAAAAGGGTTGGTCTCTTACTGTACCTTTTTTTTTTTTCTCTGATAACTAACACAACTAAAAGAACTCTCCGTTTGGTTGCAGCTTGGCAAAATTCAGGTCAAGGATAGGCTGGTCTTTCTTGGGAGGAGGGAAGACCCAGCCCGCAGTGAGAATGCAGCAGAAGCCGCTGTGGAGGCTCCCCACTCCCCTGACCTTCCTGTGACAACCTGAGCCAGTGGCTGGATGCGGCCACCTGTGGCTTGTTCCGCATGTTCCTATGCCAGCGGCAGGCCATCAGTCCTCACTGGCTGGCCCTGAGTGCTCCTCTGCTCAGGTGGTGCTCCCCATTGCCTTTAGGGCTGAAAGCTCTGAGGAAGGACAGCAAGGGGGATGTAGGGGAGGTGCTAGAGGTGAAGCTCAGACTCTTCTTAGTTTATGCATTGTTTCTCAACCAATAGTTCAAATGCTAAGGAGGAAATGCTATGTGAGAGGAACAGGAGCAAAAGAGCACACATATAAGGAAAAAGTTTGTAGCCAAAATATGATGGCACCTGAGGTTGGTTACCATAAATACCAGAGTATTAGGACCCTGTTCAGAAGGAGAGACTGACAAACCATCAGAGTGCTCAAGGTCAATGTAACCCTCCGTGAAACGAGGCTGAGAAGACCTAAAAACATGGAGACACGCAGGGAGAAGGAGAGGCAGGTCCAGTTGACTCCGAAGCACCTGTGAATTGCTTATTCATAAACAAGTGCTACAACATTGGCTGACCAGGCCGGACATGATGATTTTCCTTAGCAAAGTGACCAGGTTAGTAAATATTTTTATTCAGGAGTGGTTATATTAGGAGAAAAACCCTGCTTTAAAATTAGATGGAGCATTACTTGTACTTTTGAAAAGGTATAATTTGTGCTGAAATAAAAGTAATTCAAGGAGTATCCAGTTTGGAGAAAAGCGGGTCACGATGTTAATCTTCCTGGACCCGTGTCCTCGGCTATAAATTGAAAGGCGTTCACAGACGGGCTGCCCAGAGCCACTGGTTAATTCTCAGTCTCTGCGCAGACTGCAGGCACTTGGAACCTGCCGAGAAATAGGCGGCGATGAGGCTCCATCCCACAGCGGGTACTCCTTAGCCACTGCAGTCCTTGGGCCTTGGACTGATAGCTCCAGTTGTCTTTGGGCCCCAGGTGACATAACCCCCTAAAAGCTCTCTTCTGAGTCTATATACTTAAAATCACTGGAAATGAGCTGAGACTCCCCAATGGCATCATCTCAGTAGTTGACTGAGAGTCAACCTGAAAAGACTAAGACTAGTATTTAGGCAAAACGACAGTTTAGGACTTCGTTGTACTTCCAGAGTTCACTCGGGAAATGCTGTGTATTCACTGTGTTGGTTAGCTTGGCTGCAGTAACAATTCCAAAATCTCAGCCTTGTGAGAGCAAACATTCATTTTTCTGGTTCATGTGGGTAGAGGTGGGTTTGCTGCTGTGCCTGCGCCCAGGTCTCTGAAGGCGAGGTGTTTTCATGGCATTGAGAAAGGTCAAGAGGCATAGCACAGTCCCCAACCTGGAATAAGCCCTGAGTGGGTAGACTTGGTGTAGCAAACCCACACACGCACCAGCCCCTCCTCTCACATTCATGGCAGACCCTGCTAATTGGTGGTCTTCCCAGTTGAATTCAATTTCAGCCCTAAAATTGTCTACATACTGCCCTGAATAACCTCCTAATCAGTCAGAAATAGCACCAGAGATTGAATTTCTCAGCCATCCCTGCACTAGAGCAGTACTTGTCAAACCAGGTGATCGTGACAATTGTTTGGGAAGATTTCTGATGATTATAACTTCTCAGGACCATCCCAGAAAGGACCAGAGAAGACACCTTAAAATCCCACAGATTCCTTAGCATACAACACTCTGTCTAGGCGTCCCTCCTTCGTGGGACGCAGATGAAGGAAAGAGGAGCACCACGCATGTACTTTTCAACTGCTCCAGCACAGGGGCCGGCTGACCCTGAGCAAGTAAGGCAACCTCTACTTCTTTACTCACAAAATAATGTGGACGCAGCGTAGAGGTTAGGAGTAAAGGCTCTGATGTAGGATCGCCTGAGCTTACATCTCCCCTTCACCCCTTGGGAACCACATAAATTTAGACGAGTTGCCGAACTGCAATTTCATCATCTGAAAAAGTGTCTACTTTAGAATTGAAGTAACATAAATGAGCTGATTCATGTAAGCTGCCGAGAAGGGCGCCTGACAAAAGTTCTCAAAAGACACTCTACAATTTTATAATTTGTCTATAATATTTGTCTTTCAGGGTTAAAGAGAACGTATGTAAATATATGAGAAGTATTTGGCACATAGCAAGTGCTCAGAAAGTGGTAACATTGCTACTATTCAGTGTGTTTTAAACAACTTTTTATAAAGGAATACATTATTTTTTATTGCAGTATAAAATTTACAGCACAAAATATTCTATTTTTATGTGTATACCATAATGTAGAACACCCAGTGCTAATGCCCAGGAGGTGGGGCGGGCTTAGCCCCTCAATAATTTCCATCGCCGCCCTTCAAACTACCCTTAGTAAACAAACATAGGCTGAGTAAAAACGGCTTCAAGATACCTCCCTAAGCCAGCGATTTTCACCCTCCTTCTTCTGATGGCACTCATGAACTACAAAAATTATTGAAGTTTTGCAGCACAACGAGAAATATTTTTTTGCCAATCTGACCGAAAAAAATAGGCATAATTTTGATTCATTCACACCAGATGGCTATTGTGTGGGCTGTTGTCATTTTTCATTTGGCAATCTAAGAGAGAAGAGGTTGACGCCCCTGTAAATAGTCAGGGATCGCATGTTTTAAAAGTTCTTGCGGCGCACCTGTTGAAAATCACTGCCCTAAGCCACCCCTAACCCATGTCATCCCTTACACCTGCTCAAAACCAGTGGCCACCTCGAAACTCCCGTGCTGAAATTCTGGAATTATCCTTAGGGCAACTGAGTATGAAGAGGGTAACTAAACCAATATAGGTGAAGGAAGCAAAAAAATGATCACACCTTTTAAGCAGTGTGCCCTCCCACACCCCTCACACTTCTAACCACCACAGCTGTACGTAGATATTATTACTGTAAATGCAACATCTCTCAATGATTGGCGCTCCTCTGTGACGAATGAAATAAAAGGAGACCTGATTCTCCCAAAACATGTAAAGTTCCCAGGCAGGCATTGCATTCCTTTGTCATAAATCTGCCTGAGATCCTCTCCTGAAGGGATTCTGAACACTGCTTTTTAGAACTTTGATTGTAGGGTTTGGTCATCAGCCTGCGATAGAAAATGAAATATGTTCCTTTAAACACCAAGGTCTAAAAACAACAACAACGAGCTTTTACCAAGTTGTCTACACAGTTCCCACCCTGAAAACGCCCTTGATGCCCACCCTAGGGTAACTGTGCCAGGTTGCCAGGGACTGTCCCAATTTTAGTACTCAAAGTCCTTTGTCCCAGGAAAACCCCCAGTTCCCAGGCAAGCATGGACTCTTGGTCACCCTGGATAAAGCCAAGAAGGTAAAATAAAAGCCAGCATGTATTGATTCTGAGTTCCTCTCTGTTAGGCAGACACAGTAGAAACATAGGTAGTGATCACAGACTGGCCCCTGCATCTCAGGTACCTTACAGGGAGCGACTGAATTATGTTGTAATTAATACAAGTCGGAAACTGAGGGGAGCCTACATTTCAACTTTACAAAGAGGAACCAAGCGTTTCTTAGAGCCTAGACTTTTATAAAAGAAAAATAAAATTTTAAAGTGAGAAATTTCAGAAATTCAAGTCACTGAACTAGGCTGCCCACCTCTTTCTTCCTGTTTGATCTTTGAAGATTAGCCTTCAGTATTTTTCATGACATTTACATTGAGACTGGAATATCAGATTATTAAAAGCAGAGAGACCCCGTATGGGAACACACACCAAAAGGTCTTCAAGACAAAGGAGGGATGATGTGACTGGAGACCAGAGTTACTGGAAGCATGTGTGCCGCACTTCATTTTCTCATTAACAGCGTCACATACGTCAAAATATGATTCGAAACACGTCTCACAGCTGAGCTGACACTTGGCAATCCTCAGCCTTCCTTTGCTCCTGAGGAGGAGGGTTCAAATCCAAACGAGGTTAACACTTTGTACTGGTACATATTCCTGGTGGATAAGGAAAACAGTCTTATAGTTGAAGTAAAATGAAAACATCCGCTCAAGTCCTGAGGAAAAGAATTGTGTTTAAAAAAGAGGTGGAGAGGGTGCTTGGTATTAAAGCTGGAGATGGCCTCAGTAACTTTGCCAGTGTTCGTTACACCCTCAGCTGCCTTGCCACTTAGGATGACGAGAGCCTGTGCACGAGTCCTGGTTCAGTCTTCGTTTTTCAGGGTGCCACGCCTACCTTATCCCCTAACCCCATCTAAAGCCTATGTTAATGTCTACTAATTTGTTTCAGGTTCTTTCCACACTAAATTTGTGAGTGATTGTCCTCTTGTCACATAATTTGTCTTGGTCAGTAGCTGAACACTCTAGGTAAGAAGTTGTATTAGTTAGCTATTGCTGGGTAACAGAATACCACAAACTTACTATCTTAAAACAATGTGGGCACAGTGGGTCTCGGCAGGTGGTGGCTAGGTTGTATTCGTCTCTGGGGTTCAGGTCATCTTCCAAGCTCTGGTGGTTGTGGCAGAATTCGGTCACTTGTTTACAGGACTGAGGCCCCAATTCTCTTGCTGTCGGCCAGCAGCCACTCTCACCTCCAAGAAACTGCCCACATCCCTCGTCACATGGCCCCTTTCATTTTCAAAGGTAGCAATAGAGAATCTTCATCACATGGAATCCTTTTCACACTTTGAATGACTGACTTTAGGAAGAGCCCAGTCTCATTTAAGGCTCACCTGATTAGGTCAGGCTCACCCACAATGCTTAACTGTGCCATATAACTTAACTTAAAGGGAAATCCATTCATATTCAAGTTCTGAAGATAATGCGGGGCCTGGAGATCTTCAAGCTCATCTCAGAATTCTGCCTACCATAAAAAATACAATGCAACATTTCTCTTTTCAATTTCCCAGGCCTAATTTTAGAGGGAAAGACAGTGAGAAAAAGCCCAAAAAGCATATAGTAGGACTTAATTAAATCTACTCTCCATTGGAAGTTACACAAGTACTAAAAGTTAATATAAAAATATTTAGTAATTGGTACTTTGAGCTACATTCAGAGTACTACAAATATATTCATAGGTTACAGGAGTCAGATTTCTTAATAAATTTAAAAGACAAAACAATTATTAACAGATATATATTGGGCCTTTATTATGTGCCAGGCACTATTTTATACAGCAGCTTTCTAGGATTCATATTTTGATCAACAGGTAGAAATGCAGCCCAAAATAAACAGCAAATACAATAAAAACAATATACACACAATGAAAGCTATTGAGAGTAGCAATACTGTATTAAACAGGGCTAGATAGATCACGTGGGACAACAGGAGACCTTTGTGAGGCAGGTTGCCTAGGGCTTAAAGGTATGAACTCTGGAGCTAGTTATCCTGGAGTTGCATCCTGGCTGTACTGCGTTCCAGCTGTGTGACCTAAGACAAAGTACCTGGCATCTGTGTGCCTCAGTTTCCCTTACTATAAAAATTAGAAGCATAAGAACACCTACCTCATAGGGTTGTTTTAGAGGATAAAATTAATCTCTGTAAAACATTTAAAATAGTGTTCCTAGCACATGGTAAGTGCAGGTGTTGACTACCACTTACTCTAGGCCAGAGGTGTCAAACTCATTTTCACCAGGGGCCACACCAGCCTTGGAGTTGCCTTCAAAGGGCCAAATGTAATTTGAGGACTGTATAAATATAATTACTCTTTAACTAGGGGCAAGGAGCTCTGCACTGCCGCTGGATAGAAACAAGGTACCAGGCCACATAAAACCAGGTGGAGGGCTGGATTCAGCCCACCAGCCCTGTGTTTGCCACCGTGCTGTAGGCAATGAGTGAGGGCTTGTCAGGCATCTTTTTTTAAATCTCATAATAATCCAGTGAGGTAGGTATTATTATTGGCTGCATATTAATACTTGAGAAAATTTAAGTACAGGGAGGCTAAGTAACTTCTTCAAGGCTCTGTAGACCACTAAAACATAGGTCTGCTGGGAGACTGTCCAAAACTGCTGCAAGAGATGAGAAATTGTAAACAGCTCTCTGTTCCTGGAGCGTTCTCCCAGAGTAACTGTAGGGTTCCATGACATAATGATATGTACAAACGTGTTTTGAATGGTAGCTTCCCATACGTTAAGATATTATTAATAAGCATACACCTGTACCTACTGGTCACTTTATTACCTGATGATTTCCGATATTCAAAGAAAAAGAAAGGATCATTTTGGAGATGGACTTGGGTGAGGGCTTCTGTGACTTACTTGCTGGATCCCGGGACTTCACCCCGTCCGTATACACTAGTTAGGTCGAGTCCACGTAGGTGGACTTACAGGCGGGGCGGGGGAGGGGGGAGAGCGCTTGACAACGGATCTCATTGGTCTTTCCAACTGAAAGAGCATTGGACAATTGGTTACGGAGGTTTCTAGAGGCCTGCCCCCTGTCGCTGATTGGATAAGAGGCGGCCAAACTCCCACCTCTTTCTCGTTACTTTCTGGGAGGAGCCTGTTGCTTGGCAACCAATTTGCGTTCTCCAGCTTCGCGGACACTAAGTTACACCTGTGCAGAGCAGGGAAGAACTGGCTAAAACCGCCGCCCCGCCGCCCGTAAGGTTACGCCTCTTACGTTCACTTCACGCACCAACAACGCGGAGTTGTCCCAGGTGCTGGCCCTTGTTTGCTGTGAGACTGGGCGGTGGGCTGGCCCTGGAGTGACGCACCACGGTCAAGAACGTGCCCAACTTTTCGCTCTGGAACACTTCGTCTGGAGGAGTCCGAGGAGGAAAGAGGGTCCCTGTTATATCCCCAACTTGGAAGCCATTTATCTTGGGAGCACACAGCGTTCTGCGACTCTAGAAAGCAAGGCACTTAGTCGGTTAACCAGGTGTGGGAGGGTGACTAGTACCTTAACACACCAGCCTCACAGTAAACCCTACGAGGGTGGAGACAAGTGCCAGACCCTTTGCAGCCTTACCGTGTCCTGCAGAGCTCACTCCCTGCTGCAAAAGAGACTTCCAAGAGTTGAAAGAAAACATCTATGAGGTGAGTACCGGGAACTCGGAGCAATGGGTTTCACTGGGGCAAAACTTTTAAAAAGCAGTTTGATCTGTGTTTATTCTATAAGGCATAGTTTAGTTACACCTAATTTACCTCTACAGTATTGTTGTTTAACATATCTATTTTATTGTAAGAACCCATTTCATAATAATAATTACTTCGTAATAATAATAGTTAACAACATTGAGCACATTGTGCTGAGTAATTTATATGGATTTAAGCCCTGAATATCAGGGTCAATCAGATGGTAAGTGACTACAGGTTCAAGGCTGCTCTCATTAATTGCAATACTATAAGTAGTGTTTTGTTTTACCTACCAGAAACTTAAGCCTCAGAAAGGTCCAGTAAATATTTGGCCTCAGGATTCTGTCATTGGGTATTCTGACTCCCAAACCCCTTACTCTTAAGTCTTCTGTTCTACTATTTGCTGTCTAGAGCACTTTTTGCCAACGGCTATTTAAACCCGAAAAGCCGGTGTTCATCCCGCCTGTCGCCTACCAGACCCAATATGCAGAGACAGGGATTGAATCTTTATGGTCGCTTTATTCAGATGGCTGATGATCTGAAAAGACCGTGAGTTTGTACCCTAACAGACCATCTTAAATTCTGTTTTCAAGTGACTCTTTTTATAAGGAGAAGAAAAGTGTAGAGAAGAGGTTTAGAATTAAGGGGAAAGTTAATCAGATAAAAGCTGCAGCATTCTTTCATCTGCATCCTGGACGGTGGTCTTTATCTGTGTCCTGGGCAGTGGGCATCTCTTTCTGGAGCACAAGGGCTCAGACACCATCCTGAATTGCTTGCTGTCCTCCTGGGGCACAGAGGGGGAACTGCTGGTGGTCTCCTGGAGTCAGGGTGGGCCATCCCCTCGGTTCCTGGAACAACAGCTTTTACATACATTGATTACTAAGCTTATGAGCTACTACCTAAAATTTCCAAACAGTTGAGTCCCCTGTTACTATCACAATACATGGATGCCTTTCCCTTATAATTTTAACCCAGAGGAAGGCTTTGCTTCAAGTGCTACCTGTAAAGTTATGCATGTTGGTGGATGCCACAGGCTGATATATCACATATAGTATGGAAAATTTTTTTAAAGGAAGATGTGGAAGAAAAGGGAACACTTCAGAGAAAGAATAGAAAAAGAATAGAAAAGTAGATTTATAGTTGTGAGTACGCAAAACAGAGAATATTCTTGTATTTTTATATATTAATTATTGTATTATTTTGCCCCACCCTGTACATTCCTGTCCCTCTGTTGTGACAATATCTCAATTGTTGGGAAATGTATTTTTATACACAAACATGATCTTGTAGTTGGCATTTTTCTTAATGAAAATGTTCTCACTTCATGCTTTCCGTATAGCATCCATATATTGGATTGGCTAAACAGTCCATTACGTTTTTTCCATACAATGGCTCTAATAGTACTTAGTTGTCTTTAACTTCATTCAAACAATTTTGTTAGATTGTATTGTGACAGCTGTCATATCAGCGTGCATTTAAAAAAACATCAAAATTGGTGAATTTTTGTGCAGCCATTTTAATATTGAAGATGGAAGAAAATACACAACATTTTTTTGCATATTATGCTTTATTATTTCAAGAAAGGTAAAAATGCAATTGAAACGCAAAAAAAGATTTGTTGCTGTGTAGGGCAAAAGTGCTGTGACTCATCTGATGTGTCCAAAGTGGTTTGTGAAGTTTCTTGGTACTGTTGACATTTTGGCAAAAAAATTCTTTGCCATGGGGCTCTCCTATGCATTAGAAGATGTTTTTAGCAGCACCCTTGGCCTCTCCCCACTAGAAGCCAATAGCAGGAGATAGCTGACATACTCAAACTATCCCAATCAAAAGTTATTGGTGAAAATGAAAAAGTCTCTTATCTTATGGAAAAAACATAACATGTTTTCCATAACATAACATAATTTTATGGAAAAAAACTATTTGGCCAACATAACATTTTTTAGAAGCTCTGAAGAAATGCATACTTTTCAATTACTTCCTTCTCTTCTAATTTGAATTTTAAATTGGCTAGTAACTTAAATAAGCCACACATCACAGTTCTGATCCTCTATTCCCACTTGGGATTTCCACATTTATGATTTATTTTAAACTTACTATGGTGTGTGCTTCCTAGAATCTACCTTAACAGCTGTGTAATAACATAATACTTCCCCAAGTCAGCAAATGAATAAATTCATCCAGAAAAGAAAATGTAGAGTTTTTGGAATTCATTGTAACCTGATACCTGATTTTCAAAGCTGCGGTAAATATTTGATATTTTTACTGCTTTGAATTTTTTTTTAAAATTAAAGGACATTACTGCCTTTCCTGTAAGTGAAGATATGATGGAATGGGAAGCTGATATTGAAAGTCTACAGAATACAATTTGGTATGGTATGTATGTTGAAAATCAATCTACTTTTTATAAAGCCTTTATGACATTTTTAGCCCAGCCTCTTTATGTGCAAAATAAGATTGCATTTTCTCCATTTTTTAGAATTCTGAAAGTGTTTACATGTTATTTTTTCATTGTATGAAATGGCTTAATTTTTGTCATTTGTCAACACAAATGGAAATTTTGGTTTTGAGTTGTTCTTTATGACAAATCTTAATGTTATTACATTAAGAAGCAGGCACAATAAAGTATAATGGTAGAGAATATCTCCTAATACTCTTCCATGAAATCAGAGAATAGCTATCAAAATTCCTTTTGGCATCAAAATTTCAGTTAGGGAGTTATAGCCAAGATGGAGGCATAGGTAGAAACACTTCACTTCCTCATACAACCAAAAGAAGGACAACAAACAATTTAAAAACAATAAACAACCAGAAGTGCCATAAAATCAAACTGCATGGAACTCCAACAACCAAGGAGTAAAGAAACACTCACCCAGACCGGTAGGAGGGGCAGAGATGGGAGATGGGCAGCCTAACAGAGAGGATGCGCAGCAAAGCTGTGGACTGTGCAGGCCAGGTGGAGCTGGCTGAATGGGAAATTAAAGACTCAAAGATAGCTGTAAAACACTGAGGGGGTTGCCATGGTGGGAGAAACTCCCAGTCTCACGGGAGAGTTTGTTGGAAAGTGGGGCTAGAGCAGAGCAATCGAGCAGCATTGTTCCCTCTCTGACCCCTCCCACACAGCACCACAACACAACAAAGAGGGTTGCCCCATCCTGGCAAATACCTAAGGCTGTCCTCCCTTACAACATAACAGGTGCTCTGAGACAAAGAAGTATGGCCCAAATGATAGATCAGATCAAAATCCAGAGAAAGAGCTAAGCAACAGGGAGATGGATGACCTATCTGATGCACAGGGCAAAACACTGGTAATCAGGATGCTCACAGAACTGATTGAGCTTGGTCACAAAATGAAGGAAGAAATGAAGGCTACTCAAAGTGAAATAAAGCAAAATCTACAGGGAACCAACAGTGAAGGGAAGGAAATAAGGACTCAAATCAACAATTTGGAACAAAAGGAAGAAATAAACATCCAACCAGAACAGAATGAAGAAACAAGAATTCAAAAAAATGAGGAGTGGCTTAGGAGCCTCTGGGACAACTTTAAATGCTATAACATCTGAATCATGGGGGTGCCAGAAGGAGAAGAAGAAGAGCAAGAAATTGAAAACTTATTTGAACAAATAATGAAGGAGAACTTCCCCAATCTGTGAAGGAAATAGATTTCCAGGAAGTCCAGGAAGCTCAGACAGTCCCAAAGAAATTGGGCCCAGGGAGGAACACACCAAGGCACATCATCATTAAGTTACCCAAGACTAAAGATAAAGAGAGAATCTTAAAAACAGCAAGAAGAAAGGAAACAGTTAACTTACAAAGGAGTGTCCATAAGGCTATGAGCTGATTTCTCAAAGGAAACCTTGCAGGCAAGAAGGGGCTGGAAAGAAGTATTCAAAGTCATGAAAGGCAAGGACATACATCCAAGATGACTCTATCCAGCAAAGCTATCATTTAGGATGAAAGGGCAGATAAAGTGCTTCCCAGAAAAGGTCATGTTAAAGGAGTTCATTATCACCAAGCCCTTATTATATGAAATGTTAAATGGACTTATCTAAGAAAAAGAATAAGATCAAAAACTATGAACAGTAAAATGATAACTCATAACTATCAACAAATGAACCTAAAAAACAAAAACTAAGCAAACAACTAGAACAGGAACAGAAACAGAGAAATGGAGATCACATGGAGGGTTATCAGTGGGGAGGGGGAAGAATTGGGGGGAAAGGTACAGGGAATAAGAAACATAATTGGTAGGCATAAAATAAATGGGGAGAGGTTAAGAATGGTATAGGAAACAGAGAGGCCAAAGAACTTATACATACAACCCATGGACATGAACTAAGGTGAGGGGGTTGATGCTGGAAGGTGGTGCAGGGTGAAGGGGTGATAAAGGGGAGAAAAAAATGGGAAAACTGTAATAGCATAATCAATAAAATACACTTAAAAATAAAAATTAAAAAATTTTTCACAATTATCTCTCATTTTTATTCTCCATGATTTTTCCCAAAATTGCCATAAATCAAATTTTCAAGAAGACTGGACCACTACAAAACTTAGTAATCATACACTCTTTCAGTTGTGGATTAATAAGCTAGATTTGTTGAGTGAGGTAGGGGAGAACAACGTGTAAGGTGTATTAATTACAATAAAATATGTTATGTGCTATTAAGATTATGAACAGAATACCAAAGAGGAAGTGATTAGTTAATTTTGCCTTGGAGAGTCAAGAATAGCTCTGTAAGGAAGTGACATTTGAGTTGAGTCCTAAAGAATGCATAAGAGTTTGCCAGGTTTAGAAGGAAGGGAAGGAAATTCAGGAGGAATAAACAGCATGGCAAAGAGAGGGTGCACCAAGTTCTGGAACAGTGAGTTCAGTCAGTACGAAATACACAGTGAAGGGGAAGGTGGCAGGAAACAGAGTTAGTGGATGAAAAACAGGCTGATAAAATAGTAAGATTAGATTGTGAGGAGTAGATTACAGTAATAAGAGGGGTCTGTGCACCCTATGATCAATTTACTTAAGAATAAAACTCTAGGGACCTTGGGAGGCTAAACTGTAGGACGAAACCTTAGTGTTGATCAGGTCACAGTTAACCAGTACAATGTGACACTTTAGTAAAAATGTTTATTCTTATTTTATAGGAACATTCTTCCAACTGATGATAAATTTGATATTGGAATATAATTTTGTCCCTCCAGTTGTGACATTTAGAACCATTCCTTTACATCGAAATGGTAAGGAGCAGATGAGACTTTTGTCATCAGTGGCCCTATTATCCTTGTTCTGTATCAGTGCTTAATGATGTTTATTCTTAACAACTTTTTTATGATTATAAAAGTAAGCATGCTTATTGG
>VMDR010025453.1:0-14485 GCA_007922815.1 Macrotus californicus | reverse complement strand
TCAAACACACACACAGCAAATCTGCTTATATTTTTATTAGTGTTACAGTAAATCTAGGCATCAATTTTGAAAAAATTAATATCTTTACAGTGAAGAATCATCCTACCTATGAACATAACATACAGCTCCAGTTATTTAGCACCTTTATTTTGTCCATTAATGTTTCCTTCATTGAGATCTTTCACATTATTTGTTAAATTGATTCTTAGTCATTTGTTATTTTAATACTATTTTAAATGGTATTTTATTACCTAATTGTTTATTGCTGATATATAATAATACATTTTTGAACATCAGCTTATACTCAGCAAACTTGGAAACTTTCAAAAGATTCTTTTGAATTTTCTAAAAATACAAGAATGTTATTTGTGAATAATGACATTACCCTTTTTTTTTTGCAATCTTCATATAATTTATCTTTTTCTTACCTTACTGCATTGGCTAGGAAGCCTAGTATGATGTCAAATAGACCTACTGGTAATGCCATTCTTATCTTGTTTCCATTACCAAAGGAAAGTTTTTTTTAACATTTTACCATTAAATATAATGTTCTTCGGTATAGTTTATTAGCTTAAGAAAGCCCTCTCCTATTACTACTTTGTTCCTTTTATAAGTTGCATGTTGATGACTTTTTATATATCTATTGAAAGAAGGATATGAATTTTCTCTTTTATTCTCTTAATGAGGTATATTTTACATATATAGACATTCCTAGTAACCTCAATTTTACATGTAGCAGGAACCTCAGTTTAGGCCAGAGCAATATTCACCACTACAGTTCAGAAAAGCTGTGTGTGCTTGGCAAATAAGTGAAGTGAGCTTTTCAAAGGCTATTGCATGAGAGGTATCCTGGCAGAAAATCTGTGAAAGAAAAGAGACTAGTTGGTTATAAGCTTCAGTGTCAGAAATGAGGGGCAATGTTGCTTACCATAGGAGTCTGTCATTCAAATTTTGTTTTTCAACCAACCCTATAGATACATATATGGGTTCTAAGGAAAAAGGAGAGAGTATAAAAAGAAACAAACAAACAATTACACTAAAATTGCACTTCTTGGAGAGGCCCATAACAAAAACTAATGTGAAAAATGAGAAAAACATCCCTTTAGGAGCATGTTTTGGGCTTAAGACAACACAATATAGCTTTGGTACTTAGACACTTTGAGAGTGCCAGCAGTGAGGGAAAGGGTGCGTCCAGTGCTTGATAACAAGGCCTCAGGAACAAGCCAGGATAAGCAACAGTCACAGCTTTACATCTCCACTCAGTAGCGGGCTGAATTGTGTCCCCCCAAAATATGTTGAAGTTAAACTTAAGTACATGTGAATGTGACCTCATTTGGAAGCAGTCTTTGTTGATGTTCAAGTTAATAAGACATCATCAAAGTGAGTCCTGAACTGATATGACTTTGCCCTTATGAAAAAGGAAACACCACACACACCAGGGAGAACTCCATGTGAAGACTGAAGTTATGCTGCCACAAGCTTTGGGTTTCCCAGAAGTTAAGAGCAAAACCTAGAACAGATCCTTTCCTAGCATGTTTAAAGGAAGCGTGGCCCAGCCAACATCTTGATCTCAGACTTCTAGCCTGCAGAACTGTGAGACAAGAGATTTCTGTTATTTAAGCAATTTAGTCTGTGATACTTTGTTAAGGCAGCCATAAAAATCTAACACAAGAAGTAGGAGATACTCCCATCGGACAAATGGTACCCTACAAAAACAGGAGTGGTACGCAGGACAGGAAGTAATCTGTAACAGATGCTATATGGAAGCTAGTAGAATTGTTCAAAAGCAAAAGAGACATTCCCTGAAACCTCCAGAAATAACTGAGGAGGACTCTGCAAGGTATTAAAGATCTAAACTTAGAAATAGGAAATCAGAGCCAGTATAATGGATTAAGACTCTAAACATAGTCAATTTAAAACCACAGAATAAGGCAGATTGGTGAAAACCATGTAACTTTTGAAGGAGTAATGTGAAAGCAGCAACATTATGTGGACTGCTCAGGCTCCCCATCTAGCTGCTGGCATCAAGCTTGAGCCCTATTCACTTTGCCATGTTGAATCTGTCACTCTTCACCCCTTATATCTTTATGGTTCCCAGGTTGAGCTCGTGCATGGATAATTGTTTGAAACGTACAATGTGATAAAATAAAGGCCTACATGGTGAAGATTATGTTCAAGGGTAAATCCAGTAGTTACTACTCCTAGATATTTCTGAAAACTACACACAATTAATTTGGAATCAGGAATTATTCAATCAACAATTAACCCAGATCTACCTTATACAATGCATTGTGCTTAACCAGCAAATGAGAAACATACAAAAGATAATTAAATCTCACAAAAAAAAAATTGTCATTCATTCATTCAGCTGTTTGTTTTTCCTTGAGTAACAACCATGTTCCACAGACCATGGTAGAAACCTGCCTTGTCCTTTGTGGAGTAGAACACTCTAATAAGAACTCAGAATTACAATCACCACAGCATATAACTGAATAAAGTAGTTGAAGCCATTTATTAAACAATAAAAAGCAGAACCACAAGAAGGAGTTGATTTAATTTCAACAGAGTGCTGTAGAATCAAAGTACCCTGACTCTCAGATCTAGAGAAACCTTTTCTGAGGGAAGAACAGGATCAAGGACGAAGTTACGTGCACATACATTTAAGTCCAGCTGATTCCGAGAGCCGATTTTTTCCTTTTTCTCCTTGCCAAAGCTGCCCAAAGGCAAAATTAGGACGTAAAAATCTAACCAAGGTACAAAGTCTGTTGCTTTTCTCAGACTTCAAAGATTTTGCTTCTTACATTTTCTACATCTTTCTTCCCCAGGTACCTATTCTAGCAACCCTGAGATGCCTAAGAAACTCAGTCCAGCTCTTCCAAAATACACATTGACTTTGTTAACTCTCCAAAAAGCCCTGCCTTCTCTGCCTCACCCACCATGTTGCCACAGCAGCTGTGGCATGAAAGGTCCATAGTTACAAGAGCAATGCACATTTCTCAGATCAGATACAATATTTCTGGCAAATGAAGTTTGCACAGTCACTTTAACCTCATTAAAGCTAGCTCTGTCTGTACCTTTTCCATACCTTTCTCAAAAACCTTTGAATGGTTGTGATTCACTGATTTTAGAAGATTCGTTTTGACCTATTTCCCTTTTCTTTTTTAAAAAATTAGGACAACACTATTTTCCTCCAAGAGACCATTAGTACTTTTGGGTTTCTTTACACTAAGAATTCAAAAGTTCAGTGTGCAATGGTGGAAAGAGCATGGAATTCAGAGGCAGACTATGTGACTGATGCATTTGCAGGCTCCCAGGCTCACCACCACCTCTGTCACAAGGTTGTTACTATTTATAGCTTCTTTGAAAAATTGTTTGTTACCCCATATTTTTTTGCGTTATGGAAAAAAGTACTAATTCAAGTTTTTAGAATAAAATGATTTCCAGGTCTAGTCAAGCTCTGTGTAATTCTGCAGAAATAGTGCTGTACCTAATTTCAATGGTAGGTTCAGTCCCCAGGCTAAATGCACCAATGTATGAAAAGATGCCTAATTATCTCTGGGAAGACCAAGCCAAGTTCAGCATCTCATGGGGACAAACCTCCACTTCCACAATTCATTTATTGGAACAATTGTCTCTCTGATATTTATATCTTCTTCTATTTCCCCATTTTTAAATACATTGTATCAAGAAGGAACATAGTGCTTTTCTAATTCTTGTGTCAAGAGTGTGATGACCCACTGCCTACAGCCTCCTAAGTCTGTACCCCACGTAGAAGGCAATCAAGACCAAAAAATGAGATGCTTAGGGTTTTTTAGCTCTGGGCTAAGACTCAATGCTGGAAAAGGATGAAACATGACTCATCTTGCTGTGAAAGAACTCAGTCAGGGCTCAACCTACAGCCAAGTTAAATTAGTAAAATGCTTATTTTTCAAAGTGTCCAATTGGGAATTCTCAAATTTTGATGCACTTTAGTTGGATACTAATTAGCAACTAGCTGACTGCTAAATGGACTGTCACCATTCCTTTTGACAATTTACTGAAAATTGGCCCCTAAGTATTACATGAACACAAGGGAAACGGGTTGTGAGGTCTGGAGCTAAAGATGGGATTTTATTTGGTGCATTTATGTGAGAATTTTTAGTGTGCTGCTGATAATAAAGAATTTCAATAAATGCAAAAGAGGGGAAAAGATTGGGAATGACAGTGAGTTCTGCTCAGCAGTTGTTTACTGTATAGTCAAAGTATAAATAGATCTAGTTCTTTTTAAATGTTAATAAGCTTTTGCACTAGAAGCATCCCATTTGCAGCCACTATAATATCAGGCACTGGCCTATTCTCTCATTGCCTTGGTGCATTGTGGCTTTGAACAGCTGGCAATATTAGGTGAGAAGAAATTCAAAAGAGATATTCAAATGTTAATAATGAAAAAAATCTTACAATTGGAAACTAAATTTACAAAATGAGCATTTATTTAATTCACATTTTTCTAAATTATTATTATTTTGATATAGAATAGAATTTCAGTTCATGACAATAGTTTCCTTCAAAATGTAAAATGCATGAAAGGTAAGCATTAGCATGAATTGAAGTAGGTAGAAACTCTACTTTCCAGTTTTTAAAGAAAAGAATTTCTCTACATGACTGCCATATTCCAGGGTTTGGATCACAAATACTTCCACTGCCTTCCCTAACTTCCCGCGCAACAAATGCTACTGCCGTGCTATAATGTGAGCTGAGACGGAGTGGTGTTAATTCCGACCAAACAGACTCTACATGATGTTAGTCTTGGCTTCTAGAGGAAGAACCAACATAGGCATACTTCAATATTGGATTCGAACAACAAAAAGTTAACTCAATATGCTTTTACTCTGTGTTGAGATCTAGATGCCAAGTAACCCAGGCCAAAGGTCACCCAAATCCAGGCATCTGGGGTAAAAAAATAAAATGAACAGCTATTGAAAATAAACTCATTGCATCATCCTGACCCCTCTGAGTCCAGTAAAATAGAGGGTCAGAGTCCATCAATGTTGGGCAGCAGCACTGATCATTGACCATATGACCTTTCAACCGGGCAATCCTCAGTCTCAGACTGACAGATCTATAATTTGAAGCATGGAAAACACCTCCTGGCATGGACAATTTTTCAATTGTCAAGACATAAAAGACAGATCCACCATGTGGAAAAAAAATGGAAAGGTCAGAAAAAAATATAGGGTTACAATAAATTTATAAATTCAGTTAAATACAAATGGTAATGGGCTCTGAAAGCAAAATAACATACTGAAGTTTATCTCAAAATATATATGATACCACATTTTAAAAGAAACACTGAGAAAGGAGGGATTTGTTCTGTCTTATATTAAAACATATAACTCTGACAATTAAAGCAATTGAAAGCAATTTAAAACAGAAATAGAAACATGTAAAAAAGGGATAGTCATATGTCTGTGAATTTTTATTTCATGTTTCAGGGGAAACTGTAACATGGAAGTAGGTGAGATGGAATTTGTTCACAGCTCAATCCAGACCAATTTATAATAGCATACAAACTACATATGTTATTCAAAGCCAAATATATCAGTATCTAAATTTTAATAGTTATTGTCTGAAAGATTACTTATTTGTGCTCTTAGAGCCAAAAAACTTATCCACACATCACATAAGAGAGTAAGATGTTTCTGGGAGGACGTACATATTCCCACTCTCCATTACTTGAGGAAAAGGCATATCCTTGGATAGGTAATTAAAACTGAAAAGCTGGTTATGAGGCTGAAGGTGGGGAATTACCATTTTCTGGACCTGTGGCAGGTATGCATGGGTCTCTACTGGACATTGGACCATAAAGATAAACATGGAAATATTCCAAAGGTAAGTCATCAATAAGGGCTGCCCCATAAAGGAATTATGTCAGTTGGGGTTTGAACCTGAGGGCTCTGAGAAGATCACATGTAATGTCAATGACATAGTTCTCTCTGCCATGCCTTTTTTCTGTTTTGATGAAACAATAAAAAAGATACAAAGACTTAGTACAAGTTATAGCCTGGAAATATTGACAAGAATGCACAAAGTAATGTTTTCTATAAAAGTAAAGGCTTGAACAATTGAAATGTCCATCAAGAGGAAAATGGATGAATAAATCATGGTATATTCATGCAGTGCAATGTCATACATTAGAAAACAATCTACATTATTAAGGGATACATTCACAAAAGACAAAGTACCAAGAAAAAAATCAAAGGAATGATAAGAAATTTAACTAGTGATTAACTCATTGAGGAAAGAAAAAGGATACAGTAAGGACTGGCATAGAGTGAACTTCAACATTATTGGTAATGTTCTATTTCTTAAGCTGAGTGGTGGGTACTTTGATAACTATATAATTATCCTTTGCTAGGGATCAGCCAACTACAGTCCATGTGTCAAAGCTGACCAGCAGGATACTTATGTATGAGGGGGGATCCCAAAAACATGGAATTTTTTAATTAAAAACTGTGTACTTATTTTTACATGTTCAAACTTCAGACACCTTCAAATTACTCTCCATTTGATACAATACACCTATCAAGACTTTTTCCACTGCTCATAACAATTTTTTAACTCATCAGTTTTGATGACTTTTTGTGATTCTGCTGTTTCTTGTTTCACCTCTTCCACATTGACAAAATGTTTCCCTTTGAGGACTTGTTTTCATCTAGGGAAACAAAAAACATGCTGTTTGGGGTGAGATCCAGTGAACAGGGAGGGTGAAGCATGGGGATCATGACATTTTTGGTGAAAAACTGCTGAATTCAGCATGGTGTCAGCAGGTGCACTCAGGAAACACCCATAATGAAATGGGTAAATGCATTAAAACAAGGGTGTCAAATTCATTTCACTGTGGGGGGGGGGGGCCACATCAGCCTCACAGTTACCTTACCAAAGGACCAAATGTAATTTTAGGGCTGTATAAATGCAACTACTCTTTAACAGTTAAGTGAGAGCTCAGCACTGCCATCAGGTAGAAACAAGAATAAATCAGGGTGGAGGGCCAGATTTGGCCCATGGGCCTTGTGTTTGCCACCTGTGCATTGAAAGAATCTTCAAAAAAATTCACTAAAGCTAAACTCAGACTCTCACAACAACACCAGCTGGTACACTGATACAGATGGGTTCCTAGAACACTCATCTAGCAGGGGAATCCTGTATTAAAAGGGTCCCATCCTCCAGAAGATAATTCTAGGTTTTGGGGGGTTCCCCCTCATATGGCCAGAAACTGAGAATGTTTTTTACATTTTTAAAGCTTTGGTAAGAAGGAGGAAGATGAAGAAGGAAGAGGAAACTATGCAATAGTGGTGTATATGGCCTGCAAAGTCTAAAATATTTATCATCTGGACCTCTACAACTTCTGCTTTTTAATGTACTTACATCTTATACATTGTTTAATTTTTTAAATATTTCTAATATATTTTAATTTACCAACTATAATCTCTATTGCGTTAAAGGAAATTTTTTTACAAGGCCATTTGTTGGGTAACAGTGATCTGACAATATTTACTCAAGGAAATCACGTGAACTAATGGCTTACGTTTTTCTTGCCCTACAGCTCCACCGAGTGACTATGAAGGAACTTCCAAAGGGTTGGATTAAAGGCTACATAAGAAGTATGAGGCAATAACCACTAGAAATAAAAGTTGGCCCCATGATAATTAATTTCTTTTCTTTCTAAAGGGGGAAGTTTAAAGGAGATTGAAAAAGAAAGACAGAGGGCCAGAGTTTATGAAAAATGAAAGCAAGTTATCTGCTCCTCTTGGTGCTTCTAGTTCCCCTAAAATTTGCCTACAGGGTCCTCATCAAAGTTTGGCACTTCCCAAGGGCAGAAAAGGCTGCCATTTTGTTTTTCATTTGCTTATCATTTGCTCGTCTATGAATGGACAAGGAAGACACTGATGTGATGAAGTGGGGGGCCACACTGGGGAATGGTGGTGAGTGCCAAAAGAAAACTCAGGAATATATTCCTCCCTACCTTCACCCCAATCTAGAGGCAAAGAGTCTTAATTCCTGTGTGTATGGGAGCAGAATGAGACAGCAGAGCTAGCTGAGGTCATGGGACATAAATTAGCCATCACAACTATCTCTGTTTAAAGGTTGTTTGGCACAGCAAGAAGATTACAGGAGCAAAAATCAGATGAGGTAATGCTGCTGGGAGTGAGGTGCTGAGTGAGGAGAAGTCCAACCTTCTTAAGGTTGCCAGCATGGGCAGGAAGCTTAATAGGCAGCCAGGGCCCTTAATGGGCAACCCCTTAAAGTTAACTGTACAAGGTGATTTGGGGCAGGCAAATGGCAGCATAAGAGCCCCGTGCTCTTGAAAAATTGATGCTAATTGGTCAAAAATTAGTAAGCAGAGTGACAAATTTCCTCACCAAAAATCTGCCCAAGCATTTTCTGTGTAATTAGTGTCTGACTCATATAGTAATTTGCCTAAAAATAGGCAACAACCTAATAATAGCTAACTATTAATAGCAAACCACTTCACTGAAAGAATTAGACAGACATACATGTGGGTAAGGGATTTTTATTACGTTCTCTCCTTTTCAACAGTCCAGACTCCTCTCCACATATTAGTTCAATTTAGAGTTACCATGGAATTTACTGGGAATCTTTTGAGAGTAATGAATGAGCTATTAATAATTTTACCAGAGTCAGGTATAAACAGGTTCTGCCCAGCACAACAGGTTCTGTCCAGGACATGGCTGGCCTGATAATACCTGAGTCTTTTCCACTGTAACCTGGAAAGGCTTTATAACAGCAAAAGCTGCTATGAAAGATAGCCTTCAATGCCAGGTGTTTTACCTACGTCATGCCATTTAATCTGCACAAATACCCTATAAATTAGGTATTATTTTTGCAGTATTACAGAAGAGTAAGCCAAAACTCAGAAAGGTTAAGTAATTTGCCTAAGATCACACAGTTAACAACGGAAGCTTTCATCAAACAGGAGATTTTATCAAGACTTTAATATGTGTTAAGTCTTTCCACTAGTTGTTTCCACATTTGATGTGTCATGTTAATTCTCAGCCTTTGAGAAAGGGATAAGAATATCTTTTTTGCAGACGAGGAAAAGGATTTCAGAGGAGTTATTATCTTATTCAAATTCAACCAATTCAGGAAGTACATAAGTCCAAGTTAAACCCAGGGCTCTCTGAATCCATTGTATGGGGTTTTCTGCTTCCGAGGCTCTCATCCTAGGGGCTTATAGAGGAAGATCTGAGTCCCTGGTCACTGAAGTCCATGTTTAGTGAAAACTGAGTAAGAGGACAGCCAGTGTTAATGTTCACCTGTTTTACTACTTTTATTACTGGAGCTTTGCTGTCATTAGATACATTTTTAAGACTCCTAGGAAAAAAACTCTGCTATATTATCAGCAACCACACATGCGATATAACCCTGTAGCTCTCAGCACTAGGGCAAATTCCACTACAACGCTACCAAAATTAGAGAGGATTTGTGTTTATGGGCAGTGTTCCCACGTGGTCTCCTGAAGGGCCCACACCAAGCAGAACACACTCATCCTTACTAACAGAAAACCAAGCCTTACCCGGGAGCAGGGCAATTACACACCCCATCTGTTCAGGACTGGCATGTGACTGCAAATCCTCTTTGAACACCTAGTAGGTGAACTGTGTGCATTCATGCTGTATAAATTTGTCAGTGCCAGAGGGGACTGGAGGTAGTCAGTGAATGAGCAAAAATTGGCAGAATATGCTTCGGCCTCCCTCCTGAGGTGACTTGAGCAAAAATTGAGTAGAGTTTGCTGTATAACTCTTTGCTATAAATATTAGGGTCCAATCAAGTATACATTAAAGCCTAATGCATCAGGTGAGTCAGTTCTAAAGGAATGACCAGGAAGTATTGAACAGCAAGTAACAGGAGAGAAAATAGAGATTCCTAGGACTACCTTTAAGGTGTGGAACTCTCTCTGAAAATTAGTTTATCCTCAGTTTACCAAATCACCTTCTTAAGTATGAGGTAGGAAAAGGACTATGGGCTTCTTTATTAGGAAAAGTTGGGTTCAAAACCTAATTCTGCCATTGAGTAGACTCTTTCACCTTAGGGTAGTGTATTTATCTTCTCCGAGACTGCAAAATATGGTCCTAATACCAACCTCCACATATCACATATGTATGCACCAGGCACAGAATACAACATGGAACCACAAAGAAGAGGCTCAGTGAAAGTTAATTTCCCTCACTATGCTCTAAATGTGTAACTTTCTGTGAGTTACATAGTTTTTCAAGATTTCCATTTCCTCATTTGCAAAATGTGGATAATAAAATCTGTTGTGTATATTAAATAGGAAAATACATTGTGCAGAGTACCTATTACAGTTCTAGGCATAAGTTAAGCACTCAGTAAATATTACTTTCGATCCCCAAAGCACTCACTGTTTCTCAGTGCAGTCTTGGTTTCTCTTTTGTTGCACCATTTGATTTTACATAGGAGTTAAAATAATGCTGCTGTTCCCCAACAACAAACAGACTAAACGGTGTCTGCCTGCTTTAACCATCACACCATTTGAAGCATTCCAGAACATGTGGTCCTTGCGCTAGTCCTGGGCTACCCACTCCTCTTCTACCACCCGGACTGAGACTCAGTGACTCGCCAACCATTGAGGCTCATTATCACAGAGATATTGATTTGCCACACTGGGCCTTGCTAGCAGCTTTGTAGTCACTCACTTCATGCTTCTAGTGCAAATTATATTTGACTTTCAATTTAAAACCCAGGGCTCTCTAAAGCAAAAGCTCAGTGTAATCATGGTGATAAAGCAGCAACACATGCATTTTTGACAGGATGGATTTTTCTTGTTGGTCATGAAGGGACTGACTCTGCACATATCCATCTCTGGCCAAGCCCTGGCACCCCTACCACACACACACCATAAGATAATAGAAGGTGCACCTGTGGCTACTGTCTTAAACTCATAGAAAACTCACAGAACTAGCAGGATTCTTTTAGAAGCAGAGGGTCACTGTCCTATTGAAAGTCATGGAAGTCTTAGCCTTAATTCAGTGAGCATAAAATGAAGTTAGAACTGAGAAGAAAAGCCATATCAGCAATAAAGTTTTCATCTCTATTTAATCAAATACATATTTGCATATTTCTCTGGCACAGACATCAGGTTCTCCAGCTGATGAGCTAAAGCAAAATCTGCCAAAAGAAAAATTTTTGGTCCACCCTATTGAATAAGAAACACTTAATTTGTCAACATGAAACTCTGGTGGCTATTAGGGGCATTTTCAAATCTATTTGGGTGTATTTTGGTTATTTAACCTCAGAAACAAAATATCAGTTTCAGAGTATTTAGAGGAGGCATACTTAATTTCAATAGTATTATCAATCACATGACAATTTGAAAAGCTAGGTTCAACTCTGAGTGCGCAATCCAAAAGTGTTTATATTTGCCCCTGGAATGCAATTGTGTACTCACACTAGGATGAGGAGGTTGGACCTGTGTCACAGAAAGTACTTGATGTTTATAGCATCTTGGAATTGGAAACCTTAAAATCAGCCTACAAATAATGGAATTACTTGAGTTTAAATCCTTTTGAGCATGCTTACATTACCTCTTCTCATACAACGTTGTGGTACTGATTAATACATAATCTCCTCCTATAATACCTTCCAGTTGAAGAGCAAACTGATGGTTGAACAAGCCAAATTAAATTCTGGTGCTGAAAACTTTAGAAGTGCTAAAAATATAAAACCCTAAGATAATTCAACTTACCCTTGAAGAAATGCAAATCATGTATTAAAAGTTAGTTTCTTAGACAGCTAAGGGAAGGGGGAGGTTGGGGGTGGAGGGATTGAGCAAAAACAAAAAAGGACTCATGGACGTGGACAACAGTGTAGTGATTGTGGGGTGGGGGGTATAAGGGGACTAAATGGTAATAGAAAAGATACAATAAACACAAAAGATTAATACAAATAAAAATTAAGTTAGTCTGACTTCTGGCCAAGATGGAGGCATAGGTAGACACACTGTGCCTCCTTGCACAACCAAAAGAAGGACAACAACAAATTTGAAAATAAAAACAACCAGAACTGACAGAAAATCGAATCGTATGGAAGTCTGACAACCAAGAAATTAAGAAACATACATCCAGACCAGTAGGAGGGGTGGAGAGGACTCGCGTGGCAGGGCGGTGGCTGGCGGATAGGGGAAAGGCACGGCTGGCCGGGAGAGGTGGCAGCTGAGGACCGGGTGTCCCACTCCCTTGTGAGGATAAACCGGGAGGGACAACTGGGGAGTGAGACAGACCCTGCAACCCAGAGTTCCAGTGCGGGGAAAGAAAGCCTCAAAGCCTCTGATTGAAAACTCCTGTGGGGGTTGAGGCGGCGGCAGCGGGAGAAACTCCCAGCCTCACAGGAGAGCTGGTTGGAGAGACCCACAGGGTCCTAGAGCGTACATAAGCCCTCCCACTGGGAATCAGCACCAGAACCAGCACCAGAAGGGCCCAATTTGACTGTGGGTAGCACAGAAAGTCACTAAAGACCGGCAGAGAGTGGAGCAAGTGCCATTGTTCCCTCTCAGTCCCCTCCCCCACAAACAGCATCACAACACAGCGACATGGCTGCCCCATCCTGGTGAACACCTAAGGCTCTGCCCCTTACTACGTAACAGGCTCGCCAAGACAACAAAAATGGCCCAAATGAAAGAACAGATCACAGCTCCAGAAAAATACAACTAAGCGACGAAGAGATAGCCAACCTATCAGATGCACAGTTCAAAACATGGTAATCAGGATGCTCACAGACTTGGTTGAATTTGGTCGCAAATTAGATGAACAAGTGAAGGATACAATAAGGGAAATGAAGAAAAATGTACCGGGAACCAACAGTGAGGGGAAGAAAAACGGGACTCAAATCAATGGTGTAGACCAGAAGAAAGAAACATTAAAGCACAACACAATGAAGAAACAAGAATTCAAAAAAATGAGGAGGCTTAGGAACCTCCAGGATGTCTTTAAATATTTTAATATCTGAATCATAGGGGTGTCAGAAGGAGAATAGGAGGACTAAGAAATTGAAAACTTATTTGAACAAATAATGAAAGAGAATTTCCCTACTTTGGCAAAGAAAATAGACTTCCAGGGAGTCCAGGAAGCTCAGAGAGTCCCAAAGAAGTTAGACCCAAGGAGGAACACACCAAGGCACATCATCATTACATTACCCAAGATCAAAGATAAAGAGAGAATCTTAAAAGCAGCAAGAGAAAAGGAGACAGTAACCTACAAAGGAGTGCCCATCAGACTGTCAGCTGATTTCTCAAAAGAAACCTTGCAGGCAAGAAGGGGCTGGCAAGAAGTATTGCAAGTCATGAAAGGCAAGGACCTACATCCAAAATTACTGTATCCAGCAAAGCTATCATTTAGAATGGAAGGGCAGATAAAGTGCTTCCCAGATAAGGTCAAGTTCAAGGAGTTCATCATCACCAAGCCCTTATTATATGAAATGTTCAAGGGACTTATCCAAGAAAAAGAAGATCAAAAATAGGAACAGTAAAATTACAACAAACTCACAGTTATTAACAACTGAACCTAAAACAGAAACAAAAACAAACTAAGCAAACAACTAGAACAGGAACAAAATCACAGAAATGGAGATCATACAGAGGGTTATTATCAGGGGGTTGGGTGGGGAGAGAGGGGGGAAAGGTACAGGGAATAAGTAGAATAAATGGTAGGTAGAAGATAGACAGGGGGAGGTTAAGAATAGTATAGGAAATGTAGAAGCCAAAGAACTCATATATATGACCCATGGACATGAACCAAGGTGGGGGAGTGTGGGGGGAAGGGGTGTGTAGGGTGGGGGGTGGGGAGGAGATGGGACAACTGTAAAAGCATAATCAATAAAACATATTTTAAAAAACATTAAGTTAGTCTATTATATATGTAGAAGGGTTTCAGTTTTACAGAAAATATACATTTATAAATAGTTAACAAATTTCCCAATGTGTTTAAAAACAAGAGAGAACCTTGTTTGCACCCAGTGATATTGTAACCAAGGGAGAGATTGTGTGATTCATCCTCAAAAGAGCTGGGCAAGGACTTCTCCAGCTATTCCTTTTGCAATGTCCCCAGTGGCCACTAATTTCAATGGTTCTGCCTTTGCATACACCATCTGCCACCCCTGGGCCATGATGATTTGTATGGCTTGAGAAGAATCACAGCCTCATCATGCAGGAGGTTTCCACCTTTAGACCTTGAGTACCTTTGGCCTTTGTTTGAAAAGTAACAATAATCAGTAAGTAATTAAAAAGAGAATCTATACGAACTGACAGAAGAAATAATGAAACCATCAGGAGAATATTTGTCAAAGATAATAAAGGGAAAAAAAGCTGTGAAACAGAACCCATGTAAGATGATTAAAACACATCAGAAAATTTAATATAAGTGGGTGAAAGTCAGGTTTACCAGACTAACCAAATAAAAATAAAATATCGTTG
>VMDR010025452.1:0-14483 GCA_007922815.1 Macrotus californicus | reverse complement strand
GGGAGTTAGGTATAGCCAGTTATGAAGGCTATTCAACAAAATCTTTCAAAAGTTTGGTTATCCTAAAAAAAATCACAACATATTTTTACTTAGCTAATTGATGTAAGTAAATGAAGATTTTAGAGTTGTAGTGATTGAATACTTTGCTTAAAACTACTACTTATCAAAGTGTTCATGCTGATAGCTATAGGACATGACTATTCTCAGGAGCCAAGAACTATGGGTCTAGTACATGTGATTTGAGTATGGTATTCAAATGTCTTTTACATATAAGTATTCATTTAAACAAATAACTAGTTTCATCAATTTATAGGCACTATGGTTAAGTGACTATAAGTTGTACTATTTTGCATAAATTTCTGTTTGTATAAATTGCATGTATGGTAATTTGACGTAATATATAATAATAATAATGTTACTTATACTAGTTCACGTTTACTAGGTGCTTCCTATGTGCCAGATCCTAGTTTGTGTGCTTCACATGAAGTTTTTCAGTTAATCTTCAAGGTAGTTTTAACAGAAGCAGAAACTGAGGCACAGAGCGATAAAAAGTATACTCAAGTCACATATTAAGTGGCAAAGCTGGAACTTAAATTCTGAGCCCTTGCTCTTAACTAATATGAATATTAAAATACTGTATTAATTAAAATGATAGCTTAATTGTTCATCTTGTGCTGGAGTATATTTTGGATTTTATATGATTTATAGGTTGTAAATGTCCAGCTAAGCTTTTCCCAATTACTTCTCTTTTTTCAGGAAACTGCTTCTTCCTTTTATTGTGCTATGTGTGGCAGGGGGTGCTGTTCATGCTCGAGAACAAGGTAAGAGCATCACCTTCATGCTTACTTGTGTACATAAAAATTCTGCTTTTGGACAGCAAAAGTACATGACTTTGAAGTGATCGTAACCTCAAATACAACATTAAATAACATTCTACCCAGCACAATGAGAATGTAAGGGCGAAGAAACCAATTTTGGAGGGAAATATGACCTTTAAGAAATTAGTCAGATCTTCCATCTGTGAAATTGCTTACATTTTTAAGCAAACTCTCTATAAAAGGGAAGTTTTGTACAGTAAAAAGGCTTTGCTTGTGATTTCATTTTAAGTGGGAGTGCTTGGGGGTGGCAAACTGTGACTCAATTACCTTTGCACTTCTTGAAACAACGCAAGCATAGCTAACTGTTCCATCTAGATTTGCATCACTAAGGAACAAAGTAAAATTTGCCTGCCATTGGGCTTGGGATTTTATTTAATTCAAATGGAGAAGTTTGGAAAATAGATCAGTGTTTTGTTCTGTTTTGGCTTGCTATCTAGTTGCTCTGGTAGTGTGGTGATGAGCTTCAGGAATCTATGTATACCTAATTTATTCGTGTGTTAAACAACGTTTTAAAAGTGTCTTCCATTTGCCACATAAAATCCTAATTACCAGTAATTGGAATATGAATAAGATACCATCTCTGACCCCAAAGTAGAAAAACAAATACCTTTGTCAAAGGTGGAAAAAGAGTGCTAAGGTCCAAGAAAGAAACTCTGAAACTGCGGGGTCTACAGATGATGTCACCATGGCCCCCACTTTTTCTTCTGCCTTTTATTCGCACGCTGCCCAGTTATTCATTCTGACCGAACCAACTCTTCAATTCAATGAGCCACTTTTTGATTTGGTCCGTCACCAAATAACGGTAAGAAAAAGACAAGTAAATAAAAACAAATCAATGAAATATATGTAGGTAGAGAGAAGGCACAAAGAAAGGAGTAGTGCTCCATCAACCAACCAAATTGAAGAGTAGACATAGATAAATAGTTTGTCAGGTAGCATATGAATGAATTAAAATAGTCTTGGAAGGCATTTGGTAATTCTCTTTTCTGGGGCAAAGGTTAAATTAGCTCACATGTCACATGTAACTTCATGCCATACTATTCTTGACCAAGTCATTTCTAAAACTTTATTTTGCTTTAAGTAATCATAATAGGAGAGAAACTGTATCTCTTAATTTCTCATTGTTATTACGATTACAGTTTCTGAAAACTTATTATGTACCTGCCACTGGTACATTTTTCTTCACCATGACCGTATTACAGGGTTTTTATAACTATGGCCATGACAGAACCGCTGAACCCAAGGTTAAGAAGAGTAAAGATAGCTACCCAAAGGGTAACAGGCTACTAAATGGAAGAACCAAGATTTGAAATCAGGCATTTTTACTGTTAAGTTCACAAATTTTTTAAAAATGAGTCCTCTTGGGAACAGAGAAGATAAGAGAGAAGGAGAATGAATATATTTTGTGTCTCGTTCTTCACTGGTACTTTACATGTATTACTCTAATGTTCATAATGAACCTGCAAGGCAGACCCTGCAGGTAAAGGACCTGAGGCTCAGAGACCGGGCTTGCCCAGGCTGCGCAGCTGAGACCGAAATCTGTGTCTGCCCGTCTCTGACAAGGGCAGCAAAACTTTCCACCGCACGGCCCCTTGCTTCACAATTGCCAGCAGCTGGAGCTGTAAGTTTAATAATTTACAAAATGTGTCCTTATCAAAATATGAAAAACCCAGGCAAAGAAAGATATAAAGAAAACTGAAAATATTTGTGAATCAATTGTTTTAAAAAAATTCAGAACCAATGAAAGGAGTAAATCAAAGAAGTAATATCTTTCAACCTTAAGATTTTATTTATAGAATACAAAATGTGCTCTTTTATTCAGGGTGAGCATCATAATTTTTAGTTTTTTTTTTATAACCATGACATTTTATTGTGAGTTCTTAAGAAAAAGAAAAAATGTTTAAAACCTTCTTTGACTTTAGAAAATTGGATACCTTTGAGCACACAAAAAGAAATGAAAATGGTAGTATGCTATCAGAAACCTGGAAGAACTTTTTTTCCTAAAATAGATTTTTTGTTAATTTGACATCATATAATAGTGTAATGTTTAATCAGGAGATTAAAAAATCTTTTCAGAGAAATTGTGATTTTATAAAAATCACAAATATCACTTGCAACCTTAATTTAATACTGCTACATATATCTATTTGATCCAGAGATTATCCCAACTTATACTTCTCAGAAATAAATATACTTATGAGATTTTTCAAAACTTAAATAAGTATCAAGGTAATACAAGTGTATAGTTTAAAAGTCAAGTTTTCCTGCAAAACCCGAAACAACAAATGGTATCCCCCGACCTTACCCACTCCTGCAGTCCTCGGCCCAAACTCTCTTTCAGCTTAAAACCTTTCTTTGGTTTTAACTGCCATATTTCTTAATAACATGCTTATATATTATCTTGACTTCCTATTTTTGATGGTGAGGTTTTGACATTTTTATACTATCATATGCTCCCTCTTACCCATCTTCTTTCTATCTTTTCAATATAGCTTTATCAAAGATTTGGGTTAAATTAATATTTACAGTTTACTTTATCATGATCATGCACATATTTTTTTCTTACCATTGAGGCACGTACATGTATGTTTTCTTTCCTGTACGATAAGAGTGCCTCCGTGTTTTGTTTGCTCTGTGTTCTGTGTCACTACCACTAATACTTCTCAGATACTCCAAAAAGAATTCTAAACTTTCTATGAAAAATATTTTCAAAAAATGTACCATATATTCTATTTAACCTTTTTTTAGATATTCCTTCTAGAAGCTAAAGTTCTGTTCTACCACGGATTGGCAGTTCTCTACGTCTCCTGTGGAGTTGATTTCTCTCATCTGTGTTAGAGTCAGTGTCTTGGGGCTCAGATTTTCCCTTTTCATTATCTGTTTTCTTATTTGGGTGGAGCATGACTTCCAGGAGCATCCTGAAAAAGTGTACTTAGTGGTGCATTTTGCAACATTTCTGAGAATATGTTTATTTCACCCATATGCTTGAAGGTAATTTGGGTGGGTATATAATTAATTTTAGGCTATAAATTTTAGGGTATGTAATTAATTTTAGGCTATAAATAATTTTCTCTCAGAATTTTAAAAGCTTTTCTCTATTGCCTTCTGGTTTACAGTTAAGAAATCTGATATACTAATTCTTGATTCTTCGCATGTGACCTTTCTATTTTCCTCTTATGACCCTTAAGATCATTTACTTATCCTTGATGTTTTCAAATTTCACAATCATGTAGCTTGATTGTGGTCTTTTTATTTCACTTTATTGTGCTGGGCATTCAGTAGGTCCTTTCAATGTGGAAACATCTTTCATTTTCTTGGAGTTTTCCCTTGGTAGCTCTTTTTCTCTGACATATGAGGTCTGTCTAGAAAGTATCCAGCCACATACTATGAAAAATAGAGATATTTATTGAAGAAGATACAAGAAACATTGTACATAGGACAATGTGCCTCAGTCTCCTTCAAAGTAGGCACCTTGGGCCCTCACACAGTTCTCCCAGCATTTCTTCCACTGTTCAAAATACTCTGTGAAATCCTTTGTTGATATCTCCATCAGCTGCCCTGAAATATTTTCCTGGATCTCATCGATGGTCTGAAATCTTCTTCCTGACAAAGGTGATTTTAGTTTTGGGAAAAGCCCAAAGTCACAGGGTGCCAAATCTGGGCTGTAGGGGGTCTGAGTCACCTGGATGATTTGATGTTTTGCAAAAAAACTCTGCATGAGACATGATGCATGAGCAGGTGCATTGTCATGATGAAGCTGCCCATCCCCTGTCACCCATAGCTGTGGCCATTTTCCTCATATTGCATCTTTCAACCATAGAAGAACACTGAGGTAGTGCTCCTTATTCATATTTGGCCTGGAAGGACTAACTTGTATCGGACAACACCTTCCCAGTCAAAAACACATTAACCTGCCTGCAACTTTGCTGCACCTTCTTCCCCTGTGGAGAACCAGGGGACTTCCATTGGGACGACTGGGCCTTCATTTCCAGATCATAGCTGTAGACCCACAATTCATCTCCAGTTATGACCTCCTTGAGGAAATCTGGTTCATTGATAGTGGTTTGAATCAAGTCACTAGCAATTGCAGCACGATGTTCTTCTGCTCTGGTAGCGGAAGCTATGAACAAATTTTGCAATACGTGTTTTATGCCAAGATCCTGCATAAAAATCTCAGACAGTAGTTTTTGAAATCCCTAGATCAGCTTCTAGTTCTCACACCATCAGTTGCCGATCTTTGTTGACTGCTGCCTGTACACATTCAACATGCTCGGGTGTTCTGCTTGTTGCAGGCCTTTCAGAACATGGATCACTTTTAACAGATTCTCGACCACTTTGAAGTGTTTGTGCCACACTGTTATTTGCACTGCACTTATGTCATCATCCCTGAAAGCCTTCTGAATCATCTGAATAGTTTCCATGGAGGAATGTTAAAGCTTAACGCAAACTTTGATGCAGATTCCTTGCTCTACTCGCTCAGTCACTTTGAATACGATGGCCACACAGTACACATTATCATTCAATGGCATGTATTTCCCCCACTGCCTAATACAGTGATGTCATCATTGTTCACACATGCACATTTCAGTCCACTCTCCTTGGCTGCCAAGTTACATCAATGTTGTGCAAACTGTTCTCTTGATATTAACAATGGCTGGACTTTTTTCAGACAAACCTTGTATTTATTTGCTCTTTCCGTAAATTCCATTGATCAGATACTGGATTTTGTGGATTGAGCTCCTTTTTTTTAGCTCTTATTTTTCCATCTTTGTTTTTTTTTCTATTTTATGTTCAATCTTCATGAGTCCCTATTACAAACATTTAAGTTTTATTTCTGGTGTGTTTAAATTTTTGAGCTTTCTCACTTCACTTATTCCCTCTCTAATATCTTGTAGAATAGAATCCTGTTTGCCACTGCTGTTAAGTGATATAAAGAGATCCTTTTGGGTTTCGAAGTGGGCTGTCTCACCATTTAGTGGGTAGAATTTAACTGAGTCCCCTTATTCACATTATTGTGCTTCTCTACTGGATTCTGCTGTGATTGATTCAGTGTTTCTGCGTAAGTAAGCTTGACTCTTCTGTTGTGTTCTCAAAGCTGCTTGTATAGATTTTTAACTCTTCCTCCATCACTTGAAGCTTCGGGCCTCTCTCCTGAATTCAGTGATTTAGCGCCTTCAGTTTTTGAGCCTTTTCAGAATTTCGCAATGTGACTTGGTCTGCCTGTCATTAGCGCCTGCCTCTGTAAGCCCTTAGTGTTCAGCATCCTCCAGCACGCTAACTCCTTCATTTGCTGTTCATCTTTTAAAATTGTGTTTATTTCTCTCACCTGCTGTTGTCTCTTCTATCCATTTACTTTGTCCATGTAGCTTTAAATCACATTTCCTCGTTCTCCTTTTAGTGAAATTTTAAGACTGAGCTGAGATAAGCGTCTGTTATTTGCCATGTTTTCAGTTAATTCCTTTATGTTTTAGTGCAGCTAACAAAATCATTTTAATTATACTATTAATAAATATAAAGTTTGTATTTATTTTATTACTGAGTTTTAGGTATAACCTAATGAATAAATGATTTTACTTCAAGAGAAAATGAATTATTAAGCCTGTTTCCTGAGCATTTGACAGATATAAATCCCTTTTCTTATCAAATGCAGTCTACTTGCCTTAGCACTCTGTCGCTGTTGGTGGGCAGGCTGCCCATTAGACAGGCGTGGCTGCAGCCCCTGTGCATGGCCACCTACCCCACGTGAGCCATGGAGCTCACTCTCAACCTGCACAGCTTTCTCGGGTTTGTGATTCCAAGATATGGAAACCACATGTGTAGAAATTCTGATGTATAGAAGTAACCTATGTGTAGTCATATTTATGTGTAGAATGCTCATCTTCAAGAAGAGTATTTTCTGTGAAAATTAATCCAAAATGTGTTTATTATTAACAGAAAAGCAGCTCATTCTAGCTACAGTAACTCCAAGTATTTTCTCCCAAAACCCTTTATGGACACTTAATTAGAAATTTTATACACAGGTTAAAGCCACATTTCTCATTTTATAAATAAGTTTGCTTTTATCTCTTTAACCAGAATAGATGTTATTTATATTAAGAATAATTTAAAGTTACTGTTGACACTTTTTTTGTTGTCCCCATTTTTTCCCCATTACTCTCCCCTGCCCTACCCATCCCCCACCTCCCCCCTTTGGCTTTGTCCATGGGTCCTTTACACATGTTCTTTGACTTGACCCTTCCCCTTCTTTACCCTATTATCCCCTTCCCCACTCCCCTCGGGTCACTGTCAGTTCTTTATGTCCATGTCTCTGGTTCTCTTTTGCTCTCTTGTTTGTTTCGTTGATTGGGTTCCACTTACAGGTGAGATCATATGGTATTTGTCTTTCACCACCTGGCTTATTTCACTTAGCATAATGCTCTCCAGTTCCATCCATGGTGTTGTGAAGGGTAGGAGCTCCTTCTTTCTTTCTGCTGCATAGTGTTCCATTGTGTAAATGTGCCACAGTTTTTTGATCCACTCATCTTCTGAATTGCCACTTTTTGCATACCCAGTGTGACAGCTGTGCTAAAGCACAGGTGGTTTGCAGCCAGAAGTCTGGGTGTATGTCCAGGTGCCAATGCTTACTAGCTATATTTCCTTGAGCAAGTGCCTAGAATACTCTGAGCTTCATTGTCGGCAGCTCTTAAAGTGAAGATAATAGTTGTTCTTACTACATATGATTGTTGTGTGGATCAAATGAAATAACACATATGAAGTGCTAAGTGCATGCCTGCTACATGATTAACATGCAATAAGTTTTAGTAGAAAAAATACTCTAGATCCTTTCTTTCCCCATAAACTCATAATACTGAGAAAATAAAATAAAATAGTTGGTTTTAAACAATATCCTTTAGTTCCTTAAGTCAGTGAGCTAGCAGCCAGGAAGCCTATATTTGAGTCTCTTTTAAAAACATTATTTTATTGTGTTCAATTATAGTTGTCTGCATTTTCCCCCCACCACTCCTCGCCACCCCAGCCAATCCCACCTCCCTCCCTTGCTTCTACCCTCCCCCTTGGTTTTGTCCATGTGTCCTTTATAGTAGTTTCCGAAAACCCTTCCCCCCATGTATTTGAGTCTTGATTCTGGCATTGACCAGCTATTGGGGTTAGACTACATAGAACAATAGGAAGTGGATATTGGGCAATTATCTAGATAATTTAGTCAATTTGAGTAAATGTGCAAGGAAAGGAAAAGTATATTGAAGCCTGTACAATCTTTCTTGTTTACAACTTATGTAAATTTATTTTAAACAGTCATTTTTTCATTTCTACAAACTAGAAAGAATATAGCTCGAGCTATACTGACTAAAATAGATGAAAATTTTAAACTGAGAATTCATTAAAATTAAATGCTATACTATATTAATTTAATTCTTTAATACCATTAACACCGTAACTTATTATAGTTCATTAAATGTTATTATTCTATATTGTTTATTTAAATTTGGATAATTTTAAAAAGGTCTTTTAAGCTATCAATTAGTAAGAAATGTAAAAATCCTTATTTTTGAGGGATAAACTTAATGCATCCCTTGTTCCTCCAATTTGTAATCAAATATTATTAGTATTGACAGGTATTGAGTGGTTCTTTAGTTTTTTGATATTTGTAAAACAATCGTAACCATTAGTTCTCCTGTATCTGTTTCTTTAGACATATTCTGTACTCCACCAGAGAGTCAAGTATATAGCCCCTGGATTTAGAGTCAATTACTTGGGTATGAGTAACAGTTTTATTACCTGCCAAGACTCAGTTTCTCCTTTTCCCCTCCCTCTCTTTCTGTTTTTCTCCCTTGCTCACTTCCTTCCTCTCCCCATTTTCTGTCTTTCTCTCCTTTCACCTTTCTCTCTGCTCCCCTGTTTCCACTTTACTGAGTTCTCACTAGTGATAATGTTATCAATGCTACCAACTATACAAGTTTCAAATGAAAGCCAAGCAAGTTTGCAAGGGCTGTGCCAATATTTCAGCAACAGCACTGCAAGCTTAGAAGACTGATCTTGTTAGCACACAGAGACAGGAACTATTTGTCATCAGTATATAACAAAATGACAGCAAACGAAAATTGCACTGAAAGCTTTAAAAGGAGGTAATGCTTGAATTGAGTCTTTTTAAAAAAAAAATTGACTTATGAATGAAGTTGGCATGAGGGGATATACTTAATGGGTCTCTGAAAGGATGAAATTAATAAAAAACACAGATAAGCTTTGATATGGTAAGAAATTCAAGCAAAGTAAAAAAAAATGTCAAGAGTGGAGATTGCATGGAGTGAGAAGGTATATCATTAAAGGGGAAAGTACGTAAGGGCTAGTGTACATTAAAAGGCAGTCCACAAGATCATGCTTCTTTCTGAGACGAACTGCAAGTTTGAGGGTTCCCAAGACTACCTTCAGGTTCAAAAATGCTCTAGAAGGCCTTCTGGACCTCGGTGAAATCTGCTTTACTCAGAGTTATGATTTATTACAGGAGAGGATACAGATTAAAATTAGTCCAAGAGAGAAACACATGGGGCAGAGACTAGGCAAGTCCCACACATGAAGCTTCCAGTTGTCCTCTTCCAGGGGGTCACAGTCGGTGCCAACTTTCCCAGCAATAAAATGTGACAGTGTGTATGGAATATTGCCGACCAGTGAAGCTCACCTGAGCATTCTTGTCCAGAGTCCTTATTGAGACTCCATCATATGGATTTGGCTGACTGCTCATGCAGCTGACCCTCTGGAGGTTGAACTGATACCACATGACTCAAAGCCCTCACCATAAATCACTTTCTTAGACTATCTGGTATGGGCCAAGGCCCCCAGGTAAACAAAGATATTTTTATAGACATTCAAGGGCTTATAGGTTATTTCCCAGGAGCTGAGGACCAAGACAGGGCTATTCTTTGGGAAAGTTTAAATTTTCTACTACATATGTAGCATGTGAGAGTGGATACCATTGTGGAAAGAGTGAAAAAGAAGAGTTTGAAAAAGGGAATCAAGGTGGGAGCCCCAGTGATCCACTCACATTTCTTGAGAGTTTTGCAAAAAGGCCACCATACCACTTACAGTTAGAAGGATCTTAAATGTGCTAATGTGCTCAGTGTCAAAAATTGTACCATAGACACACATAGTTCCATGCAAAAATTATTTTAGAATAAAGTCATAATCTCTTAATTAGGGAGTGAGAGAATGGAAAATGGTAAAGAGATTTTTTTTTTTAAACAAGACGACATCCACAGGCTGAAAGAGCCTGAGTACTTCATTCTTGTTTAATGTTTTTTTTTTTTTTATTACTAGTATGGACTCTCTTGCTTACAGTATAATTCTTTTTTCCTGCACTCTGAATCTTGCTGTTCTGATCTTGGGATTTTTATCATGTTTGACATTTCATATAACCTAAAAAGAGGAAAGCTTATTAGGATGTGAGACTAGACATACAGGCAGGGATTAGATCATTAAAGGCCTAAGGGCTAAAACAAGAAGTTTGACTTTTGAACCAAAAGTTATAGGAACTATTGATGTGTTATAGAAAGGGGTGTCATGAACTGAGTGTTCATTTTGTTCTATATTTTAGAAAGGTTTCTCAAGCAGCAGTATGAGTAATGAATTGGAGAAGGGTGTATTATTAAAGGCAGAGAAATCTATCAAGAGGCTAATATTATAGACTGACTTAGAGTAAAGAGAGCCCCACTAAAGCTCATTTGGGACTTGGTGCCTGAGAAGATATGGAGAATGTATGGGAAGAAAGTATCAAAGATGATTACTAGGCATCTGAGTTAGATGATAGGATTGATTAATTCATTAATTCAAGCACTATTAACTGTGAGCTTACTTTGGTTCAGTCATTATTCTATATGTTGGAATATAACAGTAAAACAAGATGAAGTCCTGCCCTCCGGACTTCCACTTCAACTAGGGAGCTAAGCAATAGGCAAGTATGTAAATAAATTATATATATATAATTTCTCTCTTAATTTTCAATTTTATAAAGACAAAAATGAGGCACAGTAAGATATTAGAGAGTTACTGGGGCAAGGAGGATGACTATTTTATATTTTAGTTAGTGTGGTCAGGGAGGCCTCTCTGAGAGGGTAACATCTGAGCCTAGATCTGAATGAATTAGGGTTTAGAGCTTTCTAAGCAGACTGAACACTACATGCAGACACCATGAACTAAACATGAGTTTAGTGGTTTTAAGGAGTAGAAAAGACGAGTTTGGCTGGAGCCAAGTAAGTTGGGATGAGGTCAGAGAGGAGAGAAGGGGACTGATGGCATCAGGCTCACACACCATGTGAAGAGTTAGGATTGTACTTTTAGTGTGATGGGGAGCCATTGGTAATTCGGGGCATGATATAATTTACACTATAAAAAATTACTCTGGCAGCTGATATGGTCATGGGGCTCTTCACTGAGAGAGGCATACGGTAAGAGGAACAAATTTGGGGAAAAATATGTATATTGAGTTGGAAGGCCTTGTGGGACATCTAATTTCGATTGGATAAATTCAACAGGCAATTGGATATGTAAGCCCAGAAGAGAGGTTTCGTGAGTCAGCATATGTGGTTATTGAAACCATGGTTTGGATGAAGTCATTAAACTTGGTGTTTACAGTAAAAAAAGAGCAAGGCGTTGTCTTGGTAACATCAAGATTTATTCTACATATAAGAAACAAATGGATGATGGAGATGCAATCAGTTCTGTTGTTATATAACATGCTCATTTCTTTTTTTTTTAAGATTTTAATTTTTTTACTTTTAGAGAAAGGGGAAGAGAGGGAGAAAGAGAGAGAGAGAAACATCAATGTGTGGTTGCCTCTTGCATGCCCCCTACTGGGGACCTGGCCCGTGACCCAGGCATGTGCCCTGACTGGGAATTGAGCTCGCGACCCTTTGGTTCGCAGGCTGGTGCTCAGTCCACTGAGCCACACCAGCCAGGGCACATGTGCATTTCTAAAAGTTGTCACACTAAGAGCTGGCTCTAGAGGACTGCCTGTGTTCAGATTCTGCTTCTGCACTTCCTAGTTTGGTGATGTGGGAAATTGTTTAAATTCTCCATAACTTAGTTTTCATAAGTATCTGATGGGATTAATAATGCCTGCCTTGTAGGGTTTTTAAAAGAATCATGTGGCTTAATGCAGTAAAGTTCTTAGACTTGTGCTTGGTACATAGAAAGAATTTAATAAATGCTGCTGCTAGTTTTATTCTGTAAGAAATACAAAGCACTGAATAAAGTGCCTTGTTGATAGTCAACATTTTTAAAATGGTAACTGGTTTCCTTAGCGACACAAACTGGATTGATTTTGTGGTTAGGGCCACTCATGAGAAAAGTAAGTTAGGTTAGACAACTAAGTGTTTCCTTCCTGTATTTATTGGTACCAAATATCTAACTTTAACCTCAAGTTTGCAATTTTGTTGTATTCGGGATCAGGCCTAAATTAATGTTAAAAAGTCTGTCCTCGGATAGAAGCCTTTCTTTCTTTTTCCTCTTCTCCGCACTCCCTTTCCTCTGTGCCTTCGGTCCTTAAGAGTCACTCACTATGCTCTCCTCTAGCGACGTCTGCTCAAGCATTTGCTAAACATATTCACACTAAGATTTGAAAACTTATAACTAGAATAATAATTAAATTTTACCTCCAGTACCTACTCTGGTGGCTACTTAGAGAATACCCCCCACTGTGAGATTTCTGTGGGGAAAATGGCCCTGCCATGATTACTGAGGCTGGCCAAGGGAGGTGCAGGGCGGCACAGAGAGGAGTGGCCATGAGGCAGCCGGTGGGGCCAAGGCTGCAGACTTTGATGTCAGGCTGATAGGGCTCAAATTTATTTCTGCTGTTTATCAGCTATGTGACCTGCATCAGGTTATTTAATATCTCTGGGCCTCAGATTTTTTATCTGTAAAATGGGCATAGACTTTAAGTATAAACCTGAAACCACGAGATATTATAATCCCACTTTTGTTTATGGATATCACACGAAAGAAACAAAGTGAATGATATAATAAAACTGAAAATTCTATTTTCTTCAAAACTAGGAGACTGATATGATCCGCAGACTCCCAAAATATGCTGAGAAAAGCAGATGCCATACAGAGTAAAGTGAACAGTAAGACGTCAGAAAGCACCAGCAAAATCAAATTCCCTAGGGAGGGGAGCACACACTGAAGAACTTAACCTTTTTTTAGCCTTTGAATAAAACAGGTACCATAGAATCTCAGGAGGACAGAAGCTTCCCAGAAGGAAGTATGAGAAAGAAGCACAGATAATAACTAAGTGGCTCACTGGGGACCTATTTTCAGAAAATGCAAAAATCTGGCTGGAGGTGAAGGATTCATTCTTAAGTGTATACCAATGTTAGTAGATCCAAGGGAAGGACAGTTAGGAGTGTGACCAGGGCTGCTGTAGAAGTTCCCCCGGACCAGGTTTGGTTCAGAGAAGGAGATGGAGCTGTATTAGGGAAGCAGCTGAGAAGGAAACTGTTAATGCTGAAACAGAGTCCTTGGGTTTCGTGATTTGGAAGGCATGGGCCTTTGTTTCCTCTCACCAGCATCCGTCTATAAACGTCCAGGCTATGAAATACTAAGTACAAGCAGTCGGCGCAGCATCTATAGAAAGATGCAACAAGGTAAAATGTAGGTAAAGGCAGCAAAAATGAGAATGTGCACATAAAAAATCACCTCTATGAAGGAAGATCATAAAACAAAATATAAGGACTCAGAAAAAGAAAAAGATGGCAAGACATTAAAAGGTTATGAATTGTGAGCTTGTAGAACTCAGGAAAGAAGTCATTGGGAAAAAACTTTTTATAAAGCAAGATGAGATGGGAATGAGCACAAAGAGATTAGACATTGCAGGAAACAGAAAAGATAGAAATGAGAAAAATCAAATAAGTGGAACTGAAGATAAAGAATATTTTTAAATATCGCAGCAAAATTATAGATATGGAAGAGAGCAGCGGAGATTCAACATACTCATAAGAGAAATTTTTTGAAGAAAACCAAAGCTCTAAAATAGATCAGATATTCAAGGATACAACTCATGAAAACTGTATTAAAGTAAAAAAATAAAGCCGACAAAACTTGAATGTATGTAACAAATGGACACGCTATGTGCCCGGAACATTACCCAGAATGGCCAGAACAAAGCCACAGCCTAACACAATCCCTGCACTTCAGAGATGCAGAGCAGCTCTTTGGGCATGGCGGGGAAAACCAAGTCACTTAAAAGGACAAAAAGGTTGATTTTGACTTTTACAACTTTCAACCCCAAGTGATGTAGAACCTTATCCACAAGAAATTCAGAGAAATAAAGTCTCAGCAAAGAATCTTTCTCTAATGAAACTTTAGGTATGATGTTACCAACAAACAATCCTAAAAAGTCAAACACTCAAAATGTTCCCATAAACTCTTCCTGAGGAAACTAATAGAGGATAAGCTTCAGCAAAGAGGAAATGACTGCAGAACTGCAACAACTGGCTCTGTTTATCAGAAGGAAATGTGGGAACGGAACAGAATGTAAACGTCATCTGTACTCACAGTGAAGGAGTGGCACCACCACCAAAAATAGGAGGTGAAGACGGAAGAAAGATAGGACGTAGA
>VMDR010025451.1:0-14484 GCA_007922815.1 Macrotus californicus | reverse complement strand
GGCTCAGAGAAACAACAGTTAATTATGCCTGACAGGCTCAAGGGAAGTGAGATAGCTAGTGCTGGTAAAGAGGGCCTAAAAGAGGCCTTTTTGTCCTTTCAGGAGACACATAGTTAGGTAGCAACCTAAATTGTTTCCACCCAGACAAAGGAGAAGTTGCCTTTTATAGTGAAAGTTCCTGCTCAGGTTTCCAATTAGATCCATTTTATGTAAATGAGGTATTCAAATTATGTAGTTCTGTTTGGATAGGGCAGGTCTCAGTTCACTGGTAGAAAGACCAAACCAGGGTTTCTCTGAAGTTGTTGATTTAGACAGCATTAACAAGCGGGGCATAGTCTGGGAAGCTGAGAGTTCAGTCTGGATATGTGAAGATCCTCTGTCAGCAAATGGCCACTAGGCTCTTATTATTTATAAAATTTGGCCCCTTGGTTGACTAGGTAGAGTCCATCTCAGCAGATAAATTCTTTCTCAGGGTCTACACATTTAAAAGGACCAAACCTGTCAAGGAAAAATTGCATAAGACAAAGTTCAACAGATAACGAAGACTTTATCAAAGTAATTGCAATAGAGGAGCGAGATTAGAACAGAACCTGACCTTGACCCCACAGAAACAAATGGCAGGGCAGGGCAGGAGAATCTTTTAGGTCTGGCGTGGGTAGGATGAGGGGGTATTATAGGCCATCTGTGTTTGCTAATTGGTCTTACTGAAAGGAAATGTTAACTTTCTCTGATCTTCATGATTGAAGGTAATTTTAAAACTTGGAGCAAGGTATTCACAGTTAGGCCCTACTCTCCCACATACTGCGAGAAAGGTGTTACAGAACAGATCCAGTGGAGGGGTGAATGATATACTATCACTGAATGGACCCACCCTATTGCTTTGGGGTCCCCCCCCCCCCATACTAGGTTCACCTTACGCACCGCCAGGGAAAAACGTCTCTCAATGCCAGAGATTGGTGAAAAGGAAAGGGATTATTTATTTAAAAAGTTATACAGACTTAGAGTAATGACTTAATGTCTTCATTAAAAATACTAAAGTCCTTTAGAATGCCCACAAATGCATAATCCTTCCTTTTCCCCTTTGCCTAGTCCAGGGTACTGTATCTCAGGAAAGGAAGTAGAAGTCCATGGCTCAGGCAGCCCCTTGGTTCTGGCACCATCAGCTATGTCACCACTGCAATCTCCAGTTAATCTAAAACCATGTGGCACACTCTCATGGCCCACCAGCAAGAATCCTTTCACTCCTTTTCTTCCCAGCAAAATCTCTCCTGCTTCCAGGGCCATGTGACAAAAAGGGAGCACCCTAAAGCTTCATGGTCCCAACTTTTGCCAAAGCCACATGGTCCCCCCAAAATCCCAGCATGGCTGCCATGCCTGGGTTTAAATCCCAGCACCATTCTTCCTCTGCTGCACCATTTCCGACTCCTCCCACAATCAATTATACATGCCAGCATTCCCCTATTCTTCCAGCTTTACTGGGCTGCCATAGTAAGTTCTAGCAGGCCCCATGGCATGGAGTCAATCATCTCCAAGCTCTCACACAGATACTGTAACCAGAGGGAGTTGCCTCCCAGTTACATCCTGGGTTGAAGTCACTCCCAGCCCCCTGGCTCAAAGCTTGGCCACAGCCATTTAACATATCTATGAAACCAGTTAAAGGTTATAGATATGTTAAATGATCATTCTAGAGGTTATCTGCAAAACTGTTGCTATTCAAAACAACTGTCAATGGCCCTGCTCCATGTGTCCCATCCCCTAGCTCAGACTTATGGGGGTGAGGGCATCCTATATATATATATATTTTTTTTTTTTTCTTAATATTTCCTGGACACCCTGAATTCTGGACCCTATTACAAATCCCCATTTGGGGGCCCACCGTGGCTGCACCCTGTTACAAAGGGGCACTATTTTCCTTGATGATTGTATTTCAAAGGGCTGTCTCCCAGTTTTGTGAGAAAAATAGTCTTGGAATGCAAAACTAGTTAAAGGTTTTTAAAATATTTACATCGCGAGTGAATAAAAATGATGTGGTACCTATGCACAATGGAATGCTCTCGGCTGTGAAACAAGAAGGAAGTCTTACCCTTTGCAACAGCATGGATGGACCTAAAAAGTATTATGCCAGTCAGAGAAAGATAAGTAACATATGATTTCACTCATATGTGGAATCTAATGAACAAAATAAGCTGACAAACAAAATAGAAACAGACTCATAGATTCAGGGAAAAGACTGACAACTGTCGGGGGTGAGGAGTTGCGTGGCTGGGTGAAAAATGTGGAGGGATTAAGCAAAGTAAATAAATAAGTTCATAGACATAGGCAACAGTATGGTTATTACCAGAGTGAAAGGGGAGGGGGAGGTGGAAGAGGGTAAAAAGGGGTACATGGTGGTGGAAGGAGACATACGATACGACATAGAGATGATGTGCTATGTAATTGTACAACTAAAACCTATACAATTTGATTAATGTCATCCCAATAAATTCAACAAAAGGGAAAAGTAAAAGTAAAACATTTACATCTGAAAGGGGCAGAGAAAAAATGGATAAGTACAAGTTTTCTAAAGTAAATGCTCTTGAAGAGGGAGAAGAGTGGCCTATTAGAAGATTCAAGCTGAGTGAGGGGAACCTGGAGACCCTCTTGATCAAATCTGACCTTGAAGTCCTTTAAGAGTTTCCCTCTTTCTGCTCTTGCTTTGCTTTCAACCGAAGGTCAGCACACCCCAAGAGTCAAGAATGCTTCTAACATCTCTATGCCTGGGAATACTGGCTCAACTGTTCCCAACCAGTAATGGAAAAAAGCAAATCATTTTTTTCCTTAGTCTAACATTTACTCCACCTCATAATTAAACTTTTCTGACATGATTTACAGCAAAGGTATTTTTCTTTCTTAGAGAAACTCAAACCCCATTGTCACCGTGAGATAGTTCCCAATGAACCAAGCAGAATAATCACTGTGGTACATTTCACAAGTCTTGGTTATTCAGCCTTCAATGACAACATTGTAGTTAGGGTCTTCAGGTTCAAGCCAAGTAAATTCCTTTTTACATTCTTCATCTCCAGTGAGTAATTATCTCGGATAAGAATCACAGAAGCTATCACGAACAAGAAACAATGATAAGGTGATTAGAAATTACAATCCAGGTCTGGAAAACAAATATGTAACTCTAAGCCGTGACAGTTCTGTAAAAGCTCTTCAGTTCATATTACTGAGCTCATTCTGAAGCATCTATGGTTGGGTTTCTCAACCGTATATGAAGGTTTCCCCCAAATAAAGAGTGGGTACTTACTACTGAAAGGCCCTCTCAGAGCAGAAGAGTCTTTCTCAAAGGCAAATTTTAGTTTTTTCCCTGGTAGGCAGAAACTGCTTGAAATCCCCCAAAAGGTAGCTGTTTTCCAGTCTAATAAAAACTGTACTATCCTGTCTACAGCAGGTGCCTGTACCATCAGGTTGTGGTAATTGACCAGCATCTGTCCTCTTCCCACATCCCTTCCAGTAATTCATTGTGATGGCTGTCTACAGCTACTGAGACCAAATTTGGAATTTATTCTGTAGCTAGGAGAATTCTAGTGATTTCCATTCACATTTAAAATTAATGTTTTCAGTCTACTAAGAAAAGAGAGAGTCAACTCTAAGTAATGAAGGATTTATATTGCCCCTGATGTATAGAGAGAGTTATATTCTCTAGATGTAGCTATATATCCCCTATTCAGGTTAATTATTGTTTGTGAGTATTCATCAAGAGAAAAACATATTGGGCAGCTACAGCTTTTTTCTAGTTTCTGAACCAAGTTTTAGAGGTATTCTTGTAGTGGTAACACAATACAAACCCAAAAGATTATCTTAACTTTTAAAAAAGTTTCTTGAAAACCTGAGTTGATAACAGTCATCCCCAAAGTCAGGTAACCATGAAATAGGCTATTTTACATAGGCCATATATAACTGGACAAACCAAAGAGCTCAGTCTCATTTGCAGGGATATCCTATGGTTTAAATGGTGCTATTTCATAAGTGTAATGAGTAGGAAAATGTCTTTCATCTGAAGACTTCTGTTAGATCTCAATATTTAATTAGGTAACAGAACCATTTAAGAAGGTAGCAGTGGAGGAGAGTATTCAAGCAGAGGGAAAAACATGCAAAGACCATGAGAAAGTAAAGAATCAAGTATGCTTGGCCATCAAATTGGGAGGCTCATGTGGTCCAGTGCCATGAGTGGAAAAAGAGAGTAGGGGGAAAAATACTGATGGGGTTGGCAGAGGCCAGAGATTGCAGAGACCTACGGACTGCCCAGGCATACTTCTTGACTTGGCATCGGTGTTAGGGCCTCATCAGGTGAGCAGCATTATGTGGGATTAGCCCAGGCAGGTCCTGCTCTAAAGTTGGATGATGAACATAGTTTCATGAACAGGCATACCTCATTTCTGTGTGCTTTGCTTTATTGTGCCTAACAGATGTTGCATTTTTTTTTATACCAATTGAAGGCAAGAACCTCCCCAAGCAAAAAGATTATGACTCACTGTATTGTGATATTCACTTTATTGTGGTGGTCTGGAACTGAACCCACAACAGCTCAGAGGTATATGCCTGTACTTGTGTTACAGCAGTCATGTTTGTGAGGAAAAAATACATATTTGAAGATTTCAGAAAAAGGGAAGAAAAGAAAGCATATTGTGGATTCTTGTTAAATTAGGGTTAACCTCTAGAAGAAAAAAAAAAAATCATATGTAACTTTTAAGCCAGTAGAACAGATTTTAATGTAAGCAATGGGTGCCAGAAAATAGAAGAAGAAAAAAGAACTGAATTATAAGTAAAATATTAAATTATATGGCAGATACAAATCTTTATATATTTGATGTTAATGAACATGGCAGAGTAAGGACACCTAAAAGTTATCCCCTCAATAAATGCAACAAAAAATAATGCACAAATGATCAAAATCAGCTTTATTAGAACTTTAGAAATTCACCAAAGACTTGGAGCAATCTGGGGGACACTTACTGAAGAAAAATGGTTGTCAGAATAAAAACATTGAGCTTTGGGGTATTTTAACTAGCTCTGGTTCCATTTTCTACTTCCAGTTTTATCAGTAGCCTCAAAAACAAACATCCAACATTTGTGGTGAAAACTAGCAGCTTGGAAATCAAACTCCAGCTTGTTCAATGGGTCATTTCCAGAGAGTTATCATTACTTGACATCTCTGCTGGTTCCTTGGAAGGCCCCATTTGTAATGCTGTTTGTGTTTGATCTGCTTGGCCAGCGTCAGAACTCGCCAACGTGAGATGCCTCTTCACCAGGAGTGGGAGGCTGGGGGAGTGAGGTGGGAGGTGGTGGGGTACGGGTGGGTAGGCATTTGTGAAAAAAGAGAGAAGGCAAAATAAGCTTTGTGGTTTCATCCCACCCTCCGGGGACCATGGTTGCTCTGATCAAAGAAGGTCTCTTCTTCCAGTGTTTTAGATTCCTGTCAATCCTTGTTGCTGCTGCTGTCACTGCTGCTGTTGCCAAAAGACTGCCTGGGGCTGGGACACTAGAGAATGGAGAAAAGAGACCCAAACGAGAGATTTCCTCCACTCTGAGTGTGAAGGGACCTCTTTCCCGCTCTTCAAGCCAGAGCTGAAGTGCCGATTTTTAAGCAATCCGTCGACAGTGATGTCCAGTTTTCAGTTTTGGCGTGTGTTGAGTAGAAGCCTCGGGGTACTGGAGGAAAGGTACAACAAAAACGAAAACGAAACAAAGACAAAAGCCAACCTGTGAAGACACCATTGGTCTAGTGGTACTTAGAATTCTGCTCTTCTTTGTGAAGCTCCCTACTACTCATTACCTTCAGCCCTCACACGGCTGCTGCAAGCGTTCCCTCCAGGGTTTGTAGTTGCATTCAGAGGGAGACTCGGGGCATGTGCTTCACTCCTTCTCACCCAGAACCAATCCCCGATCTGTTGTTTCTACTTTCTCTTTCTGGGCAATTTCAACGATCAACTTGGTCACGTGTTGTGTATCTTATGTATTTATTCTGGAGTAAGGCAGGAGAAAAAGGAAAGAAGAATGAGAAGGAGTGAAAGGAGAGTGAAAGGTGAGAACCACGAAAAATGAAAAAGAAGGAAAGAAGGAGGAAGATCTTTATACTATAGTTTCCTGAAACCTTTTGACTTCTAGAGACATTATTTCACCTATATGAGAGCTCAAGCCAGGTTTTTATCACATTAGTGGACATTTTGAGGCAGAGAGGAATTGGATAATAAGCTTAAAACAGCTTTGTCTTCCTTGTCAAGTTGTTACTTACAGAACTTTGTGATTTGATTTTACTTAGAGTTGTCCAATAATCGATCTGACATCTCAAGTGTCAATTCTCCTAACAGAAATGAAACAATTGGAGGTTTCTCATCACACACCGCTGAACAATATCAGTGTTTCCTGATGCCCAAGATGTCTGCAAGTAAAGCATGTTCCCTGGCGCTTCCAGAACAAAATCTGTCCTGTGCTTCAGCCTCACTCCATTTACACAACTCAGGGACTGTTTGGTAAGTTGGAGAATTCATTATCCAAAAATCTGCAGATATACGAATTTTATTAACATTAATTTTTGTTGTAAATGAAGAGAGTTTTTTTTTTAAGAAATTGGGCTTGTTGTTTTGCTCTTTTAGTAAGTTTAGATGATTTTTTCTGGTTTTGTGTGCCTGTATATGAAAGATCAGTGTTTGGAATGGGACCAGAACTCTGTTTTTTCTTCTTTCTTGGTTCAGCTAGTTGATGGAGCTTGGATTATACTGTGAATGTAAATTGTTCAGTCTAAAAGTCTAGGGGAGCACGAGATGATGTGTTCATTGAAGTGTTATTTCCATTTTGACTGCATATAAAATGAGTAAATGTATGGAAACAAACATGTTGTGGTATATTGAAGTAAATGATCATTCTACACTGACTGGAAATGTGGTCAAGCCCAAGGATGTGTGGGTAGACCCCTTGATTGTTTTTAAGGGACTTGTGGAAGGACATTCTTCTGAGCCAGGGTGGAAACCACAACCTTGGTTTAGGCTATATGCATCAAGTTTTGGCCATAAGCTTGTCCTAGAACAATAGGCCGTTAGCCACAAGGACTGATGCTGGCCATAGAGTACATGTGAGACTTGAGTAACTTGCCAGTGAAGCTTTCCCTTTTTCATTTTTTTTCCCTTCCTTGTTTCATTTTTGAGTCTTCAGGAGAGGGTTCTTCAGAAAAGACTAAAAAAGCCATGTCTTTAGCAATTTTATAAGATCTGAGCGATTTCAACAACATTACTTTTAGCCACTTTTATAAATAGAGGTTGATAATATTTGGTCTGCCTCAAAGAAGTAAATGAGATGTAGAATGGAGGAGTAGCAAGGCATATCTTGAATCACGGAGAGAAAGGGAATAGTGAGAATGATGTAGGTGTGGCAACACTGGGTTGAGTTTCTGCAAAGCTAACATCAGGATCAGGAAAAGGAAAATGACAGAAGCTACCGGGCACTGAAAAGCCAGTGACCACCCGGAGGCAGCCTCTGGAGGCCTCGTGCACTTGTTCAGACGAATGCTGGCTGTGCAAAAGTTCCCCACAGTGGCCTCTGAAACACAGGACTCTCATTTTATTATTGTTACTAACACAGTTCTGTATCTGCACACTAGTTTCCTAAGAATAACATGGATTTCTGTTTCTGAAAGAGTGAATAGGATTTAGAACTTACACATGTTGAAGATAATCCTCAAGAACCCAAGTAAAAATTTTGTGGAATATATTGTGTTTTCACTGCTCTTATACCCCCTGTCAATGTACTTAGTTCCAGAAGATTTGCATCAGCATAAAGAAATAATAATAGTAATAGTTAAGTCAAAAGTCAGAGAGGCATTGCAGCTGATAGATGACGGCATAGTTACCTGTGCTGTGCAGGGGTACAGGAGGTAGAGCTATGATTCCTATTCCTGTTCTAACCTGATTCTAGCAATTTCTTTAGAAATGTTTACAGTATTATCCTACGGACTCTAGGATCAGCTAAGAGTAAAACTGAACTTTTTTCTAGAAAAGAATATCTCCTAAATCTTCTCGCAGACATTTTGGATATGATTCCTATTCTCTCTCTTTGAAATTTTACTAACCTAGGAAGTCCTACACTTTGTGAACCTTCAGGATCTTGTTAAGGAAAGCACGTTAAACTGAGTTTCAGGATATCTGCTTTTTAACCCAAATTTTATGGAAAGAGACTATAGACATATAAACCAGTGATTTTCAGTGTGGGAAGGTGGGATCAGAATCACATAGATGGCCCTATTCCTAAATAGGGAACAGTGGACTAGAAGGGTATCCCTCTTCATGTAAATTTCTTGATCACCCAACACAGGGGCAATTTTCAGAATACTAGTAGTTGATCAAAATATTTCAGATAACTGTTTTCTTGAGCTAGGTGCTGCTTCTTCCTGGAATATGGGCATACCTGCAAGTGCAAGAGCAGACAGCTGTCTAAGGCAACATGGCATCAACAGTGTCTGTGACGCCAGACGCTGAGTGAATATTAACAACGAAGGTTTCTTCACCAATGATTGAATAATATGTATGGATATCAACATTCTAAGAGAGTGGGGTAGAAAAATTATAATCAATTTAAAACCAAGAAGCCAAAATTGAACTGTTTAGAGTTGTAATTCGCAAAAATAAGCATACATATTGGAAGACATCAGTGATAGGAATGACACTGACCATGCATATGAATCCATTGGCGTTTTGGGTTAAATCCTCCAGCGCCAGGACTGTGAGTTCCTTGAGAGCACAGGCACAGGCCCTCACTGTTGTGGTCCTTCTCGCTGTGCATTCATTCGCTGGGTCGCTGAATTCGCACTGAAACCCAGCGCTACGCTAGGCATGGAAATAGTGATGAACAAGTGGTGATGCTCCTGCCTAGAGCGGCATCGGAAACAACGCTCTGTCCTTCCTTTTCCCTCTCTCCCTTCATTCTGCATGCGTTAATTTATTCATTGGAGTGCTTAAGTATCAGTAATTGTATAAGTAATACATACATTTAAAAGACATATGAAAGGTAGTTCTGCCTGGGTTGCATAATTTTTGGCTCTTTTATAATAATTTCCTGATGTTTACTCATTAACAAGAAAATTTTTAAAATGTGCGGTAAAGGGCTTAACATCATTTTTAATCACTGCCTTTCTTCAGAACTTCTTACATCCTGACTCGTACACCATGTTAATTTTTGGTTTTAATCATCAACAGATTCTCTTCCCTAATCCTCCTCTAAAGCTACTTTTGTAACAAGAACCATTAATTTAGTTTGTTGCCATTTAGTTTAGTTTGTTTTCTATAAATTATGACCCACTGGCATTAGTTTTTGTCTCTGCAAAAAGTCATCTTCATGGGATAGATTGTTTGCATTTGCATTTTATGCCCTTTTCACATTCTTTATTGTTAGAATTAGTGACAGATCTATCTTCCTGTATATTTATTATATCTCCCGAAACATCAAGAACAGCTGTTATTTATTTTTAAAAAATAGATACTTAACTCTATATAATAGAATCTATTTCCCCCCAAAGTTCAACAGTGACATTTGCTTTCATACCGCCTGGTGGGTTTGTGTTTGTTTGGTGGTGTGATCTTAATGAGTATACATCAAATCTCATCGCTTTGCAAGGAAAACATGACCTATTAGCTTGTATTCAGATGATATTCTGTGTTTCTCATTATGCATTGTTCTCAAAGTTTTTTCACATACTTTGTGCTGCTACTTCGGCTCACTATTGGAATAGTTGGTAAATCATTTAACACAGTGGAAGAGAGGAATAGATTATACAGGTTAATTTCCTAGGGCACAATTGCTTTTTCTAGATAAATATCACAATTTGAGTGGTTCTGCTCCTTGATGAGGATCACTTGGTGTGGTTTCTGAGATTGCAGCCCTGTGAGAGCAGGCTCTGAAAGGGGCTAGTAAGTCTCCCTGGAAAACTAGGTAACGCAGGTGGCAGACTTGACCTGACTGTAACACCAAAGGTTCCCGTGGGAGCCAGGCCTGATAAATACATTGTATCCTTTGAAGCTTGCTCTGCTTTGCTTTGTATAGCCCTGGTGATATAAACTGGATGTTTAAGTTCAAGGCATAAGGAGTAAGTTCCTTATCTCATGAAACACATCTTAAAGACCCCCTGGCATCAGCATGACTAACAGACCCTCACCGGTGGCAGATTTCTGTGTTCCTTCAATTGTTATCTATAGATAATACCTGTTTTTGTATGACTATAGCCTTTTTGACATTGCTTGATAAGCTATGCATATATACGCCTACATATACCATTCCCAGTAAAAGCCATTTGGGAGAAGGGCTCAGGGCGTTCTCCACTGGAGGGAATTGCCATCCCCTTCCCTGCTGGAACAGCAAGATTGTGTCCGGGACGACTTATTTCTCATCTGCGGCGGAGGGGAGAATTCTGCGGGTTCCTCCCACAAATCCTAATTGATTTATGGGGTAAGGGAATGTAACTCCTGCCATCATGTATAACTTGGAAATATCACCACTAATCATGGGATAGCAGAATAAAAAATTGTCAGAGAAGAAAGATAACTTTAAGATAATTCCAATAACCTCCTGAAATTACATTTATTTTTAAGCTTTTTTTAATTTTTAAAATTTTTGTTTATTGATTTTAGAGAGAGAAAGAGGAAGGGGGAGAGAGAGAGAGGAACAGTGGTTTGTTGTACCACTTATTTACACATTCATTAGTTGCTTCCTGCCTGGGGACTGAATCCACAGCCTTGGCATCTTGGGTCAATGCTCTAACCAACTGAGCTGAGTAGCCAGGTCTGATAGTACATTTAAATGATGCATGAGTGAAGGTGTACCATTTCCTAGGTAGAAGCATCCCTAATTTCCAGTAGATTCTTAAAGGTATTCTTGATGACCCCCTCCCCCCAACCCCAAATAAAGAACTATTCTAGTTCAATGTACTATTTTGGGGGGATAAGAAAAACCCATTAGTTGTAGTTACTGAATTCAATTCTCACATGTCTGATATTGTTTTATGCTCTAGTTTCTTTACACTAGTTATTCTAAAGAGGATAACATGGCCTTTATACCTCCTGTGTTTCTCTGAAGTATATGACCGTATGTGTAACCAAACGAAAGTGGGGTTTGGTGCCTGCTGCCACCCGTATAGACAAATCCGGGACGCAGAGGTCTGGTGAGAATAGGAAGGGGGTCTTTTATTCAAAAGCTACCTGGTCTGGGAGGATGGCAGGCTCCTGTCTCAAAGCCCATCCCCTCTGGAAAACCCAGCCACTCTCAGCCAGGCCAAAACCAAAGGCAGCATTCAGAGTTCCCTCTCCAATTTAAAATACCCCCCTTTGGAACAGCAGGCGGCTGCTGCACAGTCATCCAGACGGCTTGCAGTTGGGCTTTAGGCTTCTCATTCGAGTCTGTGTGTGGGGCCTGTGTGGACACACTGCTGCCGCTGCTTCCCCAGACAGAGGCCTGTAGCCACTGCCAACTGCTGTGGCCAGCTGCTCAGGAACTCTGTGCCAGTTTGTGCCCTGACCCACTGCCCGGCCACGTAGCTTCCAGAGCCCACCAGCCCCACAAAGCACCGGAACACATATCCACATGGTAGGTCCAAGAGAGTGAGCGTCTCTTCCTTCCGTCAGTTTATATAAGCTACCCCTGTGGGCTGGACCGGGTGCTCCTACTTCCATGCGCTTCAGAAAGGTCTGCGCCGCCACCCCCAACCGATACTGTCTTTTTTCCCCCGGCTAGACTACAGGTCTTCACCAGACCAGCAAGCCTTGACCCTCGCAAGCCTTGTGCGGGCTCAGCACAAAGACTTTCTCCCTCTGTGTCTTGCCTGGGAGTAGGGAGTCTGTCCTTACGTGCGGTGATCTTGTGGTCCCTCCTCTCTCCTCCCACTCCCACTCCCACTCTGGGCTCAGGCTAGGCTACCAGTAGTGGCCAGATTGCCAGTATCATTTGCACTTAGGGCCTCTGGCCTCTGTAGCTAGGGCCAGCCCCTAGAGCCCTCAAGGGAGGGGAGGGAGCGCCTGGGGTTGCCATGCATGCTTCCCAGAATTATATGAGCCTGACAAAAAAAGACTCTTGGGCTCTGTGCCCACACTGCATTGGTGTCCATGCCTATGGAGGGACTGGGAATCAGACTTCTCCCACTTTCCATGGGTTTCCTAAGTTTGTTATTTCCTATTTTATTGTTTTTGATTTTTTGATTGTTGCAGGCTATCTCTGTGACTAGTATCTCTGTGACTAGGATCAGCCTGAAGTGTACATTTAAGGTCTTCACAGATCTTTTCTGAGTCTTTCCCTGGGCATGCATGGTCACTTTCTAATTTTCCCTGAATATGCAGTTTTGTTTTTTAATTTTCACCCAAGAATGTATTTTCTTTGAGAGAGAGAGAGAGAAACATTGATATGAGGGAAACATTGATTGGTGGTCCTCTGTTAGGTGTCCCTATTGCAGACTGAACCAGCAACCTGGGTATGTGCCCTGACCAGGAATCGAACCTGAGAACTTTCGGTCCATGTGATGACACTCCAACCAACTGAGCCACACCGGCTAGGGCTGCAGTTTGTCTTTGAATCCCTTAGTCTTTAATTTCTGGTTATGAAAAGGGAAAATAGAAAAATTAAGGGAGGATAAAAGGGTGCTAGTTCTCTAAATCCCTTGGAGGTCAATTCAGCCAGAAGGAGAGGGGCTTGCACAAAGCAAGGAGGTGCAACAACAATGTCCACCTACCTCTTTCTGCATCTCTGTGATTAGAAGCATGGAGCAGACATCAGAGCACAGATCCCTGATATTTGAGGCACAGGGTCCTTTTTGCCCACCTTCCCTGCCAGAAACTGAGTGCAGGTTGCTCTAGAAACAAGGACACAGTTGTCTGCCATAGGGCTGGGGTCAGGGATAGGTAGTTGCTATTGTGCTAACAGCCAAAATCAACCAAAATTACTTAGCGGTTGACTTTCCAAGCCTTCCCATAAAAGTTGCAAAATAGTTATATCAGATTCTGCCAGTGCAATTGTTGTCTAGGTAGGGAGACAGATTCCTGGTAGGACCCAGTCTTCTATCTTGTAATTCTTCAACATTGTAACATTTTAAGACCACCAATCTGGCAGCTCTGAGACTGGTTGGAAACACCTGGGGTATTGACAGAAGACTGGAGGCAGGGGTGCATCAGAAGACTTAACGAAAGTCTCAGTGTGAATTACTGAAAATTTGGACTTGGAGAGTAACAGGGAGAATGTTTAAAGAATACGAGAAACATTAAATATACTATATAAAACTAATGTGGGGAGATTTGGAAGGAAAGAGAGGAATCAAAGATGGTACTAGAGACATGAAAGAAAAAGTTATTCAATAAAATCAATGAAGCATTTGGAGTGGGAACAAGTTTTATTTAAAATAAAGGTGCTTAGGTGTCTGAGAATCAGGATCCAGGCCAAAATTATTGATGAGTATCTGTTTAAGTCCTTTTAAGTAGAGGGGATAATTGACTGCAGCCAGGAGCATCCTCTGGTGGAAGCCATAATGCCATTTAGCTCGTATCTTGAATATAACCTCAGAAACTTACCAGAACCCCAGGAGCTGGCTCAAGAAGGAAGGGTGATCGAGTCTTAGTTTCTTCTGGTTTTTCTTTCAGTGTCCTATTTGCTGAAATCAAACCAATACTAATTTATGGGCCACCTTTTAAATTCCAAGAATACTATGAATTTTCATGAACAATGGAAAAAGTAGAACACGAAGTTCAGTCAACCTAAGTGTGTATGCATCGATGGGGGAAACCTCCTTGTTCTTTGGTCAGAATGGAGTCGCAGCTGTTAGCAGTGCAGATCTCACCATGTGCTGTCCTTGACATTCCAACAGAGAGGCCCAGGGAAGTTGGGAACAATCCACAAAGTGGATAGATATTCAGAGAAGGTGGGTGCAGATCGAGCATCTGCATATCAATATGGAAATTATAAATTCTAATTTAAATAATTACCTTAGGGTATTAGTATTATTCTTCTACGAAAATCTTAAGGGACAACAACAACAAACGTTTTCCCACTGCTTAACTGAAACTGTCTAGCATTTGCTGACATTATTTCACTCATGTTTTCCCTGATAACTGCTTAAATGTTTCCTTTCCCCTTCTGACCTGTGGAAATGGCTTTCTCAGCGAAGTTGCCATTTTACACAAATAGCATGGTCCTGCTTCAGAGACCACATAGATTAAGTAGAACAGCTGCTCGTTTTCAATTAGTCTGAGAAGCCGAGCCCGGCTCTGGAACGGAGAATACCCCTTAGGTTTCGCGGTATGGCCGCGGGATGGGTGGTGGATGACTGGCCTCAGCATTTGGCTGCCCAGGATGCTTTTCTAAACTTGGAGGCATTTTTGCAGTTTAGCCAGCAGAAAAGACTTTCCTTGCTCGTCCAGGTAAGGCTGTGAAGGGGAGAAGTATAGGGTAGGAGGGGAAGCGCTGAAATGAGAAGCAGAA
>VMDR010025450.1:0-14489 GCA_007922815.1 Macrotus californicus | reverse complement strand
TGTATAGAATGGGGAGGTTGTTGATGGTGGTGATGTTATGTACATCACATTTAATAGAACAGATCTCATAATTCCTAAGGTTTGTGTATAATGACTTTTTTATGAAATCTGAACCTTATTTTCTCATTGGATTCTGTGATAGTACTAGAGGTGAATTTCTCATTGATCTCATTTCTACTATCACAATTACTCATTTTGCTATTTATTTCCAAAAGATTACAGTTAGTACTATAGCAAACATTAATCATTTATATTTAAATTAAATGCTAATTTTAAATAAAGTATTTTAATGGAAAATATGTGTTATTCTTTTCTGTACTTTATAATTTATGGCTGGTACACACAAGATTTCTTATACGGGTTTGCACTTTACAACTTACCCACTTTAAAGTGAAGGGATTCCATGATTTATTTTGAAATAGCTGTGAGAGAATGAATTGCACTGGGTCACAGGAAAGGGTGACTTGGAATGGAGAAAGGGGGAAAGTGTTAGAGCTGGCATTGATCACCCTGCTTTGATATTCTTCTGTTTCCAGAAGGAGTCTCTTGCTGAGGGGCTGTCTGTAGTCTGAACCCTGAACTATGCTAGAGTACCTATTTCCTTTATAATGTTGAGGATGCCACCAATTGATATTGTATTGGAAGGAATTATTCATGAAGGGTGAAATGGGTGCTTTCTCAATCAGACTGGGTAATATATCTAAAGAGGAACATAGAGTGTTGAAAAGCACATGATTCTTTCTCCCAGTTTTACTGGCAATGGAGGCTAAGAGAATGCCAGATGGGAAAGGGACATTCTAATGAAAGTGTGCTCTTGGGGAACTCTGGACCTTCTAAAGGGTTCACCCTGGTCCCTGGTCTGTGACTCTGGATTGAGACACTGTCTTCTGCCTTTTCTCTTATAGATTCAATATTTGCCTTGAGCCCCCTCTGCTTCCTCATTGCCACCACCGGCTCTTGCCCCATGAAATTCATTCTTTTTTAAGTCATTCATTCCTATATTCCTTCATTTAATAAATTTCTATTGAACATCATCAATATTTCCCATCCAAAGGCTACTAGCAACACACCTATAGATCAAAGTTGTGTTAATTGACTTGTTGAAATGAGGGAGTCAGTACACCATGGGGAAACATTAAGAGGTGCTTGTCATAGGGTTTGGGCTTGTGTTAGGTAATTTTGGAGAAGGCTCAAGGAAGTCAAGTTTTGGTCTGGATTAGGCGCTTTCAGAAAGCAGGGGACATTTCTATAATTAGATGTCTTAATAATTTTTAGCTAGAAAGCAGGATTAATGGGGCAAGAGTAAAGCTACAATTGGTAAAGAAGTAGTAATGCCTCATGTTAGCTGAGAAAAGGGAATGCTTGGTCATTTTTGTGGTTTGGACAATGCTCTTATTTCATTGGTGCTCAGAGTGGTCTTATTTTTGTCTTAGTTCTTCAAGATCACAGAGGTAGCTTGTCTGATTTGGGAGTTTCATGAACTTAGTTATATTCAATCAGAGAAGATGTAGTGTAGCTACTAGAACCAGCCCAGCTTGTTGCCAGCAATCTGGCACTGTGTTTCCTTTTCTCAGCAATGATTATGGGCCAGGCACAATGGTCAACAATGGGGATAGAGCAGAAAAAAGGAGAGATATGGTATCTTTTTTCAGGGAGGGTAGTCTAAAAGATCAAACCCTGGGGGGAAAAGGCAGAAAACTATACCTGAACAATAATAAAAAAATGTTTTTTAAAAAAACCAAACACCTGGGATAAGTGGCCCCCATATAGAATTCAAGTGTCATGGAGCATGTGAAAAAATGTTGGGGTTTGGACTTTGCTGCAAAAATGAATATTTTTCCATATCTTGTGATGATTAGAAGCTAGCCTTATCCTTGTAATAGCCACAAGGATGGAAGCCATTTTTCCACCGTGGGTTGCAACTCTGAGTCATTGGCAGTGGTGGTTGTTGGGGTGGAAGAAAGTGGTGTGGGATGGGATGGTGGAGGAAAGAGGAGGAAGCAGTAGTTGAAAAAAATTAATACATACATACTTTGGGATAGGTTCAAAGGATCAAAATGTCCTTAGCAATGACTGTCAATGGGCAGTTTTTCCTGTCCTTCATGAAACATCAGTGGATATCTCTCAGGCTTATGCCTTAGCCCCATCCCTGCCTTTCTTGTAAGTTTCCACATAAGACCTGGAGAGGGAGCTCATTAATCTCACCTCCGCCTCGATGAGTTGCTCCTGTCCATCACTCCTCCTTTTCATTATGAGGTCAGGTGCTCCTCCACAGGCCCCACATGCAGAGCAGCCATCCTGTGATGACAGAGAATTATAATAAGATCATGGCTTGGTCACTTCCCTAGAGCATGAGGGTAACTCCCAAGGAGTCACCAATCTCAGGAGTCCCATCCCAAGGAGCATTGGCTTCCTGTGATCCTGAGACATCAAGGAAATATAGACACTGGTCTGGCTGAATGAACTTTGGGAGAATTTCATAACTTAGTCATTACAATTTGTATTATAGGAGTGGGCAGTGCAGGATCTCAGGTTTAGCTCCTAGGGGTACACTTTGGACATTCCATATCAGAAGTCAAGGATGAATCAACAAACACTAAGTCCTCTCCCTTTGCTTATACCTCACAGTTCTGGCTCCTCCCTCCCCAATACCAATTCCATTCCATGGCAAGCAGATGAGTCATTCTTAAGGAAAATGGAAAGAGGTATTCAGATAGTGCCACATACCAAAGGATTTTATGTAGATCCAAATTAATCTGTTTTTAGGCAGCTCCCAGAGCTTTAGGCTCAGCAAGAAGAGACTGCAGGTGGGCCCTGAGCAGGATATTTGAGTTAACTTGGGAGGGGCTTCATACTACTGTTAGTTTTGCTTCCAGGACATCTTGGAGGAAGTTTAATGACTGTAAAGGAAGTAAAAAGGCAAATAATTGCATACAATTGTATCAATTAAAAAAAAATGACTCCCTATTTATTTCAGAGCTTGTGGCTCTGAACTCATTGCATGTTGGAAATTCTTTTGCAAAGAGGAGTAGGGATAGAAAGTAATGAGTTGAGAAATTCTCATTCCATTGAGAACTGACAAAATCTTGGAGCTCTTTTCCCATTTTGGTTCACAGGCAGAAAATGGGTGGTGGGATTGGAAGAAAATGAGGATAAGTCTTATTTAGAGGACAGCTTGTTACACTCTCTAGCCCCAGGCTCTTTGCTTCTCCATTGCAGGTGTCAAGGGTTTTGAGGAAAGAAGGAATCTAAGAACCCTGAGATTGTCCAAATGTCTGTGCCTCAGTCCTCTTGTAGGATCCCTTCTTGATTTTCCTTCATTTATTCATGAAAGTCATTCATTCTTTCAAATCTTTTATATTGAGGTAGTACACATTGTGCTGGGTAAAGGAGATTCAGAAATGAAGAAGAGTCTACTCTGTCCTTAGGCTGATGGTGTAGTGGGGCAGACAGGCAAGTAATGAAATAAGAATGAGCCAGCTGAGGATGTCTTAATACACATGTGAGTGGGGAGTCCTCATGCCTGAAGTCAGAGTTTTGGGGTGTCAGTCCCCTGCCACTCTTCAGTGACTGAGTGATGATGCACCAGATGTTGTCACCTGCTATCACTTGGGATGGTCAATGAGTTGAACAGAGATGTGGAGCAGAAAAACCAGGTGGGGCAAGTAAGAGGGCTTAGGGTACCCAACAGGCATCTGGGCAGCCAGCAGGAGGAAGAGAAAATGCTGGTGTGGAAGGGGGGAGAGGGTGAGGGGAAGCGCTACAGGCTTCCAAGACCTTGGGGACAAAATAGTATGCTCATCAAAAGCATTTGCTTTGGAGACAGTATCTGCCAAGTTTGAATTCCTCCCTTCTTCACTTAATAGCTGTGTTAAAGCAAAATATCTGAGGGGAAAAAAAGCTATTCATTTAGAGGCACGATGAGCCAGAGCTATCACAAGTAAAACTAGAGCTGGAATAAGAAACCTACAGACTGTGGTGCCATGCCTTGCAAACTAACAATCATTTAAGGACCATTTGTCAGTGTCTTAGTGACTGTAGTATTGGTTCTAAGAGAGCCAGGAGTGACAGTTACTACTCAGAGCAGAGAACAATTCAAATGGGCTGGGATGGCTAAAAGAGATTAGCCCAAATTTGAATGCTGAAAATGAGTCTGAAAATGGTAATGACTGTAAACGCCTGATCTAATGTGGGCCAAGGCCGAAGAAAGCGCAGTTACTTCAGCTTGTGTAGCCTTTTTTCATTGCATTTATTATAAAAATAGATATGTATTCCCCTCGAATCATGATATATTAAAACTCCTTAAGAATGGCACATATCATGCATGTTTCAAATGTATCTTAAAATGACAGATTTTGATAAAGCATTTTTATATTAAGTGCTTCTGATTATCCCTGTACAGGGAGGGCTGCAGTGTGGCTATCTTTTTTTAGTTGTTCCCATATATCTTTGCCAGATAGAAACATGAAGAACTTTCAATATTTATGTGAATGTGGTTTTTTACTGAAACTTGGGAATTGATTACAGAATACTGGGAAGGGATGAGGACAGGACAATTTTCACACAAACATGACATCATTGGTACCAGCCACCTATCCCCTTGCCTTACTTAGCTCTTACCTTTGGTTTGGAAGCAGGCAGACATTAGATGTCCTTTTTGTCTCCACCAAACCAACAGTATCTATTCTCAAAATTCTTCTCATGGTGGATGCCTTTGCTGGGTTTAGCAGCCTTTTACCAGTATCTGTTTAATGTCCAAGGATGAGAAACCAACTGAATATAGAACCATCTTTGTCTGAATTTGCTGCCTTGCAAGGAAATCAGAAGATGCCTCCAATGGACCCACTGGATGTAAGCGCCCTGAGAGCAGGTCTTTGTCCATCTTGTTCCTCACTTATTCAAATACCTAGATGAGTGCTACATAAATTCTTGTTGAAGGAATGAATAGTTGAACAAATGGGTTTGGTCTTGGCCTGGGAAGTCCCAGATGAGGAATGAAGAATTTGTCTGTCTATAGTTACTGAAGAATTTGTCTGCAATCACTTGTCAAGGGCAACTTTTAGTAGTGGAATCATGACATCACCTCTGGCTGCTGTAATTGTCCTGGGGTCTCAAATGTAAATTTTATTGGCTGATTCTGGTCCCATTTCTTTACACCTCTGAGTAGATTTACCAATAGCAGAAATTCTGATGGCACTTACTAGGCACTGCTGAGTCTCTAAGCCTAGTTCTAGAGACATTCACAGCTGTTGGGTCTCTGGCACCAGTGTCAGCGGAGAGATAGGGCCATAGTGACTCAGGAAGCAGCTGCCATACTGGGGCTACAGCAGGAGGAGACTGGCAAGGGGCTGGGCACTGGGTTAGGCACACTGAGGGCCACTTGTAGGCTAGCCCTATTGCTGGTTTTGCTAACAGAGCACCTCAGCAGGAGTTCGTGACTAGAGAAAGAGTAAAACAAGGTGCTGCAGAAGCGTCTGGCCAACATCTCATCTCTGATGAGTTTCAGAGATCCTGGGCCTACTTCTGACCTAAGAAATGTGAAAAGAAAATGAAAATTGGAGTTCACCTACAAAGATGTTTTTTCTTCTTTGGCCTTTTGCTAGAAGAGAACAATGACTCTTTTCTAATTGGATTCCTATGGTGTCTTGTCTTCATGTAATCATGGAAGAGAATAAACCCCGATGACTAAAGCTTTTTAAAGGATGTCTAGTAAGATGAATATATCTCTCATATCATGTTTAGGAACAGGATGAGGATATATTGATGATCCATGGCCTTTGTTAGTCACAGAGCACCTGAAATAGGCCATATTGATGCTTACTAACCCTATACTCTTCCTGCTGCCTGTATTCTGGACCCTCTGCTTTTCTCTCCTCTGCTAGAGTCCTGGGTTTATTTTCCCAGCCCTTCTACCTCAGATCCTGTCCTTGCTGGACATTCAGCTGACTTCATGGAAACCAGAGAAAGCTGATTCTGAGTAGGCTGTGGACTGAGAAGCCCAGGCCAGGGACTGTCTGATGCACAGCATGAGTGTGTTGCTGGCAGGGGGGGAGCAGGGGGTTATAGCACCTAACACTCCCAGCCCAGCTCTGGGCATAAGACAGTATGTTGGTACTTGCTCAAATATCTTCCACTTAGACCTACACATGTACTTAACAGAGGCCATGTCCCATGTTCATACTTTGCAGTGGAGAATAGACTAGAATATGACACGTAAGCAGACCTAGAGTAATTCATTGTCTAGCTGGACAGACAGACAAGTGAATGAGGAGTCTACTCCCTGTGATAAGTGAATAGCTACAAAGTCCATTGTTCTTTGGGTGCCCACTTCTTTTTTTCTGCATGTTCTCTAGGAAAATCAGGCACCTAATGTAATCAACTCTTGTTCTTGGCAGTGGTGACTGAGGTGAGAACACCGGAGGTCCAGGGAGAGCTGCATGTGGAAAATGGATGGAAGTGTGAGGCCAGGGGAAGTGTGGGTCCCAGAGAAAAACTTGCTGGCACCCGGGAAGCAACATGAGATCCCTGGGCAGGATGAGTGTGGAGTCAAGTCACTGCTCAATTGAAGGGCATGTATTGAAAAGGGAACTATAGTAACTGGAGTGACAAGAATTCTACTGAATTGTACTGACATTTTTGTCTTGGATATATTGATAGATATGGGAGCTGCCTGCAACAGCATTAAGAGATATTCAACACAGCCCAGAAGGCAGTGACTTAATGAAAGTAAAACTGTTTCTTCTTGTAACTCTCTGAGTGTAGATTGAGGGCAGTTCTAAGCAGTTAGAAGGCCCTCTGCAGATCTCCATTCCAAGGATTTCTCTGGGGCCTTTCTGCCTGTAATGCAATTCCAAGACCCTGGCCATGTTCCTCTAACTGCATTTAGAAACTTCCTTCTTGGTGCTATTAACTATTATGCCAAGAAATCAGTGCTTTATGGTCAAACAGACTGTAAAATGCTTCATAAGATATTGACCCTGAAAAACTTTTTGGCCTTAAACTTCACCTCACGCCCAGGCCCTCAGTTCCTATGTGTCACTCATGGGTGATCAAGAATCCCTGTCCTCTCTTCTTGGCATTGTTCCAGGCTCCAGCATTCCCTGCCTGTCAGCTCAGGTCCTGGAATTGCTGGGGAATGAGTGGTATCACAGAGCATCAAGAGTGGGGGTTTCAAGAGCAAAGAACAAGTAGCAGGCAGGTGGTTGGCATTGAAAGAGTCATTAATTCACAAAGGCATACATCTTTATCTTACAGCATCTAGGAGAAGGGAGCTAAGCAGTTATAGAGAGAGGTGGATGGGTTTTGAAGGTTAGAGAGAATGAGATCCTTAGAACAGCCTAGAACCTCCTACAGGAACTTCTTAGAAGATCAAGTCCCATGAGGTGGCAGAGAGACAGTTGGAGGGTGTGAGCATCTTGTGTGCTACTCACCTGTCATCCACAGATAACCTGAAATCTTCTCCCCTCAACTCCTTTCCTCCCTTCCTCCCTTCCTCCCTTCCTTCCTTCCTTCCTTCCTTCCTTCCTTCCTTCCTTCCTTCCTTCCTTCCTTCCTTCCTTCCTTCCTTCCTTCCTTCTTTCCTCTATCTCTCCCTTCCTTCTTTAAATATGTTGAACTGATTTGGCTTCTTGTAGTCTTCATTTTAAGCCCTCCATATCTTTCTAGAAAGGTGCCAAGGGCTTTCCTGTGAGGAAAGTCATGGAACTCTTCAAATACCCCTGCCTTAACCTTCCTGTAGGCCTACCATTTTAATTTTTTCATCCATCTATCCATCCATTTATCCATCCACTTAGTTATTCAAACAGGATGTGTTGTACTGTCATAGTGGTATGTCAAAAAGGCTCTTTTGTCCCTCTTCTTGACTAGCTCACAGTGTAGTGGGGCAAACACACAAGTAATTAAATAAGCATGATCTGGTGTGGTCAGTGCTGTAACGTGTGTGTGTGGAGGGTGTCCATGGGCCCCAGGTGAGAACCTTTGGGTATCAGTCCCTTTTTGCCCGCAGTAACTCTAAGGGGGGAGGATGCATCTGGATGTTGTCACCTGCTATTATTTAGGGGTTTTAGGTGGGATGAAGTCATGGGCCTGTGAGAACAGTGCTTGGATAAATGGTGGGAGTAGGAGTGGAGATCCTTGGTCTGCCCGTGGGAGGTCTGCCCATGGGAGGCCAGCCCACATGGCAATGCCAAGGGGAACTCACAGAACCCGGGGTGCTCCCCATGAAGGAGAGATAACACTTGTGCTGAGGGGGATGTTGCTGAGGGGACACTGGAGGGATCTAAGACAACAGGTAAGGGGCCGAATAATGGGTTTGTTAAGCACTCATTTAGAGTCAGACATTCTTGAGTTTGAATTCCTCCTTCTCCAGTAGAGAGTTGGTATCTGGAGAAAGAAAAAGCTGTAAACTGTGATAAAATAGACCTTAGGCCAAAGATGTCTAGTGAGGAGTCAAATCCAAATAGAGACAAGAAATCTGTAGAAACTGCCGGGTGTGAGGGTGGGGGGATGGTTTGCTAATTAAGATCCATCTGAGGACCATTGTGTCAGTAACTTAGGGACTGTGATATTTACTCTAAGAGCTCCACAAGTTGTTTGGGGAGGGAATGATTCAAGGTGGCTTGGGTGGCTTAGAAAGATTGGCTGAAGTATGACTCATACTAATGGGTGTGGTGATGATGAGGGTGAGATGGGGAAGCCTGTGTACACTGAAGTAGTAGCAATTGACCAAGAATTTTGGAAACTGCCATTATGTAAGCTGTGTGGCATTTTTCCATTACGTTTTAACATTAGAGACGCACTGTCCTCTGAAACAACACATTTAAGAATGAGACAGATCTTCTAAATCACAAATATTCATTACAATAATGACAAAGCATTGGTGATTTTTATAAACATTGATGAAAACTATGCATCTGGTTATCCTGTTATAGGGCGACCTATAGATCTAACTACTCCTTTTTAGGTGATTGATTTAGGTAATAGTCATGGGAAGAAAAGTGCTCCCCTGGGAAGATGACTTTTCACTGTGGTTGTGGCAGGAGGGAGGGGGGATGACTGGGAAGAGCATGAGGACAGAAGGCCTGCTTATGCAACGGCATTGTTTCATTGGTGTGAATAACTTATCCCTTTGCCTTTCTTGGCTGTTGTCTTTTTTTAAAAAATTTATTTTTTATTTTATTTTTTATTGTTGTTCAAGTACAGTTTTCTGCCTTTTCCCTCGACCCTTCCCCATCACCTCAGCCTTCCCTACCTCCCTCTCCCATTTCCACCCCTCCTTGTTATTGTCCATGTGTCCTTTATAATTGTTCCTGCAAACCCTTCACTTTTTTCCCCTATAATCCTGTTCCCTCTCCCCTTTGGTCACTGTCAGCCTGTTCTCAGTTTCCATGTCCATGGTTATATTTTGCTTGCTTGTTCGTTTTGTTGATTAGGTTCCTGTTAAAGGTGAGATCATATGGTATTTGTCTTTCACCACCTGGTTAAAATTTTTTTAAATATATATTATTGATTATGCTATTACAGTTGTCCCATTTTTTTCTCCCCTTCATTCCCCTCTGTCCTGCACCCTGCCTCCCACCAGCATTCCCCCACCTTAGTTCATGTCCATGGGTTGTACATATAAGTTCTTTGGCTTCTCCATTTCCCATACTGTTCTTAACCTCCCCCTGTCTATTTTGTACCTACTATTTATGCTTCTTATTCCCTGTACATTTTCCCCTATTTTCCACCCTCCCCCATCTCCACTGATAACCTTCCAGGTGATCTCCATTTCTGTGACTCTGTTCCTGTTTGACTTGTTTGCTTAGTTTGTTTTTTTCAGGTTCAGTTGTTAATAGCTGTGAGTTTGTTGTCATTTTATTGTTCATATTTTTGATCTTCTTCTTTTTCTTAGATAAGTCCCTGTAACATTTCATATAATAAGGGCTTGGTGGTGATGAACTTCTTTAACTTGATGTTATCTGGGAAGCACTTTATCTGCCCTTCTATTATAAATGATAGCTTTGCTGGATAGAGTAATCTTGGATGTAGGTTCTTGACTTTCATGACTTGGAATATTTCTTTCCAGCCCCTTCTTGCCTGCAAGGTTTCTTTTGAGAAATCAGCTGATAGTCTTATGGGCACTCCTTTGTAGGTAACTGTGTCCTTTTCTCTTGGTGCTTTTAAAGTTCTCTCCTTATCTTTAATCTTGGGTAATGTAATGATGATGTGCCTTTGTGTGTGCTTCCTTGGGTCCAACTTCTTTGGGACTCTCTGAGCTTCCTGGACTTCCTGGAAATCTCTTTCCTTTGCCAGATTGGGGAAGTTCTCCTTCATTACTTGTTCAAATAAATTTTCAGTTTCTTGCTCTTCTTTTTCTCCTTCTGGCACCTGTATGATTTGAATGTTGCAACATTTAAAGTTGTCCTGGAGATTCCTAAGACTCTCCTCATTTTTTTTTTTTATTCTTCTTTCTTCATTCTGTTCTGGTTGAATGTTATTTCTTCCTTCTGTTCTGAATTGTTGATTTGAGTCCCAGTTTCCTTCCCTTAACTGTTGGTTCCCTGTACATTTTCCTTTATTTCACTTTGCATAGCCTTTACTTCTTCCTCCATTTTGCACCCATACTCGGCCATTTCTGTGAGCATCTTGATTACCAGTATTTTGAACTCTGCATCTGATAGGTTGACTATCTTTTCATTGCTTAGTTCTATTTTTGGAGCTTTGACCTGTTTTTTCTTTTGGGCCATATCTATTTTTTTGTCTCTGCACCTGTTAGGTAGTAAGGTGCAGAGCCTTAGGTATTCACCAGGGCAGGGCAACTCATGTCACTGCCTTGTGGTGCTGTATGTGGGGGAGGAGTCTGAGAGGAAACAATGCCATTTGCTCAGCTCTTGCCCCACTTTCAGTCACTCCCCCTGCTACCCACAAGCAAATTGAGCCCCTCTGATGTTGATTCCTGAGTGTGGGGGGTTTGTGTAAGTTCTAGAACCCTGTGGGTCTCTCCAACAAGTTCTCCTGTGAGGCTGGGAGTTTCTCCTGTGGCCATAACCCCCACAGGTTTTTACAATCACATGTTTTGATGATTTATTTCCCTGTGCTGGAACCCTGGGTTGCATGATCTGTCTCATTCCCCAGTTGTTCTTCCTGGTTTATCCACATGCAAATGTGCGACCACCAGTCTGCCAGCCACTGCCTTGCTGTGAGCCCTTCTCTGCCTCTCCTACTAGTATGGATGAGTGTTTCTTCTTTAACTTCTTGGTTGTTGGACTTCCATACAGTTTGATTTTCTGGCAGTTCGGGTTATTTTTGTTTTTACATTTATTGTTGTTCTTCTTTTGATTGTGTGAGGAGGCAAAGTGTATCTACCTATGCCTCCATCTTGGCCGGAAGTCAGCCTGGCTATTTTCTTTTGATATGGAAGCTAGCAAATACTCATGTACTTTTTTGTCATCACTAAAGCCACTTTCTCAAAGTGTCAATATGTTGCTCAAGCTGGGGGTCTTCTCTGGGTTTATTAAACTAACACCAGTGTCCACTGAATCCCAGAGGATGAGAGGCCGACTGGATAAAGACCCACTCTGTTTCACTCTATATCGTGTATAAATTGGGAACCGTCACCCACAGATGCATTTGAGTGTAAATTCCCTGGAGCAGTAATTTTCAACTTTCTCATCTCATGGCACACATAAACTAATTACAAAAATTCTCTGGCACACCAAAAAATATATATTTTTTTGCCCATCTGACAAAAAAATAGGTATAATTTTAATTCATTCACTGAGATGGCTATTGTATTGGCTATTGTCATTTTTTTAAATTTGACAATCTGAGGGAAAAGAGCCCCTGACTAAATAGTCAGGTATTGCATGTTTTTAAAATTCTTGAGTCACACCAGTTGAAAATTGCTGCCTTAGAGAGGAAATGTCTCTCTGATTCTCTGCTGTATACCTAGTGCCCAGAACTGAGCACATAATAGGTGCTCAGTAAAAATGTGTTGAGTGAATAAATGGGTCCAAGGATAGGTGTCACCCCAATGAGATCTGGGGAATCTGTTTTTTTTCACTTCTGGGACCTCTCCTTTTTGGCTCCATTTTAAAGATATTCTTTATTGCTTTTAGCTTCCTGAGATCTCTTTGGTGTTCCAGCCAGGCACTTTATAAGTTGACCCTGTTCCATTTTCTCCTCACTCACATTTGATTCAACCATAAGTTATAACTCTGTCAGTTCTTTAGAGTGGCACTTCAAGGCACTTCTGAGCCTCCAAGTCTTTTTCTATAGCCCTTGGTAGGTGGTGTGTTCTGATTCTCCAGTTTTTCCAGTGCATACATACTGTCTCAGGTCTGCACAGAGCTGTAGGGTCTGTGTGTTGTCAGTGCTCACACTCTGTGTTCGAGGTTCTGCAGGCTCTGCAGGTGAGGCATAGCTCTTCCTGGGTGCCCCACCTGTCCTCCCCTTCACTGAGACTCACATGGTTCTTGCCCCTGGCTGAGCGCTCTCTGGTGATTTCTAACTCAATTTAAACTCAGGGCCAGAGCTGTGGCTCCTATTTCAAGTAATCATGTCTTGCTTTGTTGGACCTGGTTGGTGTCTCTGGTATTAAGCTTTTCTCAGCGTCCTTTTAATCCCCAAGTTTTAATAATTTCCAGGCTTGATAAAACCTTTTTTAAGTTAATGAATTTATGAGGTTATCCCTACTTCCCCCTGCCTTGCTTGCTCTACTCAGTCCCTAACATCAATTTCTCTTAATATTTGCCATTTGATTGTAGCTTGAGCTCTATGACATTTCTCTGCCTTTCTGGCAGTGTAGGTGAGATGTTACTCTTGATTCATATGTAGGAACATTATTTCAACCTCAGCAGCATCTGAGTTCTATAATTTAAGTCCAAATATGGGACTCCATTGAGGTTCATGGTTGTGTAGAGTTCAAAACTTAAAAAATGTTTACTTCTTAGATTACATCAACTTAGAATTCCAGCAACACTTCTCATTTTCTCTTTTTCTTTCTTCTAAAATTTTCACTTCACATCACCAATTATCTCCTTGAGTAAACCCCCAGCCACATGGCTCCCCCAGGCCTCATCAATGAAAATACTTCTACCTTCCATCTCTCTCCTGTATTTTCATACAGTCCATTGAGTAAACTCTTCTTCCTGAGGCAAGTGTCCCCTTCCTCTGCCAATTTTCTGTTTCTCTACCTCCTGATTCCTGGTTTCTTAATTAGGATCCAGAAACAGCTTACCTAAATAAATAAAAGTTCCATATCATACACTGGCAGTTCCCAGATTGTATAAATATCCACTCAGCTTTCACAGGAAAAATCAATCCTTTCCCTGAGAGTTGCAAGGACTCAAAGCAATACAACACTCATGCTTCTCTGAATTTCCAGTCCAACATAAAATCTCTCCACAGCCCTGCTATGCATGGAGGGGAGATTGATATCTGCTATTTTTTCCTGGTCTGAAATGAAGATTCTGCTCCCAGAGCTGTGCTGTATTGGCCAAGGAACTGAGAGGAGGGACAAAGTGAAATTACACATGAGCCGCCATGGTAATGAGGAAGAAAGCTTTATTTTTCAGAGGGTTGTCAGGCATAGACACTGCCGGTCATTGTCAGATGCAGGGAATCAGGGAATGTGAGAACTTGGACATTAGACTGGAAGATCCTCAGGATAGAATGGGAATTCTTCCCTGGGAACATCCCAGAGCTCAAAACAAGAAAGTAAGAATGAGGTGTCTGAGGAAGGCAGCATCCAGCATTGTTTCCTCTGAAATCACTTGTCTCGGCATCAGAGTCTAGGTCAGCAGCAGCCCCCAGAGCTGTGGCCACAGCCAGAGTCCCCATTATCACAGGAGTCAGAGCTCTGGAGCCGGCATCGGTGGGACCTGCGGCGGTGCCTGTGGTGGCTCAGGCAGCAGCCACCCTCGGAGCTGGGGCCACAGCCGCCCCCGGAGCTAAGAGCACAGCCAGAGGGGGCAGGGGGCGAGCACTGTGCTGGGTTCTTTGGGGGGCACTTGGGGGAGGGGCACTTGGGAGGGGGCTGGCACTGCTGCTGGTTCTGCTGGCTCGACATTTCTGCAGGAGGTGAGGGAGCCTGGGCAAAACAGAAGCACTTTGTCAGTTCAGAACCTACAGTTCAGTGTCTCCTGGTTCTTGGTTTCCTGGACTCTTCATTTCTAAGACCAGCTGCTTCTTGAGCCAAGGCTGCAGGAAGGAGAAGGCCACTGATATAGGGGTTAGTTTGATCAAGCAAGATACCTCCCACTGTGCTCTCCACCCAGCACCCAATGTTGCCAATCTAACTGGGCATCCTTCCATAGGGATTCCCTCCTGGCCCTCACTTCCCACATTGCTGCCCTCTCTGGGCCCAGTCTCTGGGATTTCAATGAAAATTCCAGACCTTTCAGTTTCCCTCTCTTCTGCTATGACCCTCGAGTTCCTCTGTAGCATCTCTGCTACAGTTCCATGCCCTGCTGAGTACTCACTGGATGTAGAGGAGGCAGGAGAAGACT
>VMDR010025449.1:0-14489 GCA_007922815.1 Macrotus californicus | reverse complement strand
TTTTCATTTGATGAAGTTTAATTTATCAATTTTTTTTCTTGATGGTTAGTGTTTCATTTTATTTATTGCAGAAAAAAACTTAGTCTATCCCCAAATCATGAAGACATTCTCCTATGTTTTTTTCTAAAATTTTATGGTATTAGTCTTTATGTTTAGGTTTATTATACATCTTGAATTAATTGCTGTGTATAGTGTGAGCTGGGTCACAGTTCACTTTTTTCCCTATGGATATCCAATTTAATCATATTTATTTCCTTTTATTTACTGTACCATTTCTTGATAAGAGTTGTATTTCCTCTTGGATTACTTTGGCATTTTTGTTGAAGGTCAGATGACCGACTAAGCGGTCCACAGTTACGGGGCCTCTGTTCTGTCCCATTGCCCTGCCAGTCTTGGTGCCAGTGTCACACGGTTGGGGTGGCTGCAGCTTCCCAGAGTATTGAAATCGGGTAGTGTGCATCGTCCAACTTTGTTCTTCTTTTTCAAGGTTGCTCCAAATGTTTGAAGTCTTTTGCGTTTTCCTACAGATTTTATGGGTCAATTTGTAAATTTCAAGAAAGCCTGCTTATCAAACCCCAACTTCTGATGTGCTACCCTCCATTTCAACTGTCATTGCTGATGAGGGAAAGAGACTCTTCTCTTTAACAAACTCTTAGCTGTTTAGGGTTTTAGCCAAAGGACAGATTAAAAAATATATATATTTACTTACACTTTTAGAGTAAAAGGGAGAAAGAGAGAGAAATATCGATTGTTTGTCTTTCATACACACCTTGTCGGGGGACCCAACCTGCAACCCAGGCATGCACCCTGACCAGGAATGGAACTGATGCCCTTTTGCTTTGTGGGACGATGCTCAACCATCTGAGCTGCACTGGCCAGGGCAGAACAGAATTTTTTAATAGTGTATTTAAAGTCTGTTCTTAATTCTAGGTTTAAAAAAAGTTCTTCTTTTCACTCTGACAAAAGGCATACAACTCTGTTTCAATTTTACAATAAATATTCCTCTACAAGGACAAATAAAGGAATGCATCTAAATGCTTTACTATAACATATTTTACCCTTGGAAGGAGAGGTTTTTCCCATTTCATCACCAGATAATTGTTTCCTCTTAGGAGTCTCTTTTAACAAAGATTATAGATACAGAATCTAGCTGATTTTCTTCTTCATTCTCTTTCTCCTCTTCTTCATCATTTCCACCCTCATCATCATCAACACCATAGCTGTCACTCATTGAGCTTGTACTCTGAGCCTCCAACGCTATGCTTAGGTCTTTATTCATATCTTACTTAAGCCCCATGAGGTCATCTTGTCATTATGCTCACTTTACAGAGGGAACTAAAGCTCACTGAGGTGAAGGACTTTCCCAAGGTCCAAAAGGGAGTAAGAGGTAGTGCCGGGGCTCAAACTCAAGTGTGTTTTCCTCCTAAGCCTGGCATTTTAGGCATCCTCTATAAAAGAATGCTCTGTTAAATCTGTGCAATACTATTTCCTTTGTCCTTCCTAGGATCACTGAAAACTTTTATCGTTGTGATTTCTGTTGCTGTAGCAAAGTGTCAGGCATAGCCCCAAATTATCTTCATTTATTCCTCTAACTTCTGCAGTATGTAGTTCTGAAGACATCTGGAAATCGAAGTTGGTTCGGTTGGTTTTTGCATTTCATGTGGTTTTATAGTCAAAGTAATTTAACCTTTCCTCTTTCTCTTCACAGTGGTAAACTATTTTCAGGATGTCTCGGGATTCCTTTATACATTGTATGTGCCCCATTCCAGTCCTGCACTATCTTTATGTGCAACTCAGAGTAAAGACCCTTGTGCCACATTGATTTCTGTCATCCAAACCTGTAGCCAAAATTCCAATTACGATGACTCTTTCTGACTCAGCCATATAAATTGAAGCCCACAGTTTGGATTTTTAAATGTCACTGTAAGTATAGAGAGAGTCTATACTTATATAGAGAGAGTCTATATATATATATATATATATATATATATATATATATATATATATATATATATATATATTGCATTAAGCGATATGTAACACTTTGTACTGAACTCTTTGTTTTGCCAAGAATGGAGCATATGCCTCATTATCATTGTGCCTGAGAATCCAAACTTTCCTTACAAAAAGAAAGTCCTCACACACACAAACTCTAATACAACTACATAGGTAACTTTAGTATTCTGTGCTTTTAAACTGACTTTCAAACGGGGAATTGAAAGCTTACCAGGTGTCTGTATTGATATGCAATAACTATTGTGAAGATAAGAATGACGATCTCTTCACTCGATATAAACAGAGAACAGATAAAGGACTCACACCCTGGGATCCTTGAGAAAATGTTTTTTTCTGAAGGTAAATGGTAGAGGAAGAAAGGAGCAATGACCCAGAAGAAAATACACTTTTTGTTTTAACCACTGGCTACAAAGAGACCATCTATCACAAGTTCATCAGATGGTGAGAAATACATTATAGCTCAAATTGAACATGAATACATTAAATGGTATAGATATTGTTTTGAAGATGTGACATTAAATACAGGAATTTTCTTTCTGTATTCAGAAAGAAAATTTTATTAAACTGACACCATACTTGTGTGCTTAATGGCTTTAGGTACTGAAAAAAAGTTGATACATTCTCAGTTTAATTTTATAAAGATCACATACTGGTGACAGGTGGAGCCACGTGGGGGTGGAGGCAAATTGGACTTCTGTCCCAGACGTCAAAGACGTGCTGCAGACATCAGGGAAATGTCTCATGGTTGGGGAAAGTAAGGAAACTCAGCAGGCTGGTCTTTGATACCTAGGGCTTTCATTTTTAATTAAAGAACATAACTCTGGTAAAAAGTCATCATATCATCCTATTTTATATAGGGCTTGGATGATTGCTCAGTAAAGGAGATAATGATGGGAAATATCTCTGACATAGTGCCAAAAAAGTGCTACATATCTAATAAAATAATAACAATTAATATTGAGCATCATCTCAGTGACTACTCACTCATCTTTGTGAAGGGGCACCATTATTATACCCACTTTACAGATAAGAAAACTGATTCTTAGAGCAGCTGAATAACTTTTCCAGGGGCACAAAGCTAGGCAGTGAATGATCCCAGGAGAAGGAACCAGAATGTCATTTCAAAGACTGTGCATCTACCCATGATGCCATATTCTCAGAACCTTCCTTTTTCCCTTGGGTATAGGTTAAATTCCTAACATGCATGATAGAATCATTTTTTCTGTCCATGTGTGACCTCATTGGAATAAAAAACCCTAAATGAGCCTATCTCCAGTATCGTATCTTCAGACAGGGTACTCCTCTGACCCCAGTGTAGAAAGGTGTCTCTCCTCCATTCCTTTGGCAACACTTTTTACCAGCTTTGGAGTCCGGAGACTTTTCCTAATGTCTCTTTGTAATTTCTTTTGCACCAGCCCAAACCATTTGTCCTTTTCTGAGCAGGAACATGAAACAGCTGCTCACCGTCACTCATATAATAGTTTTTTTAGACACTCGGAAACTAATTGCTAACATTTCCTGCCCCTACCTTTCCTTTCCTGAATCAAATCATTCACCCCCTCCTCCTCCTCCTCCTTCATATATAAATTACTTCCACATAGGACCTATTTCCAAAATTGCTAATCATTTTGGTTCCTGTCCTCCAGCCCCTTTCAGCATCTGGATGTACGGTGAGTGTCGTGAAGACATTGCCATACAGCACTGAAATCAGGGCATCTGGGAAAAATTTTAAACATGTCCACAGGAATATTTTCTGTTGTTTTACAAATTACAGGCAAAACATTAAAGAAAATTATGGTTTTCCCAGTTCTCAGATGGTATTTTGTTTAAACTAATGCAAGACAAGAAAGGTGGAGCAGTTTATATTGTTTTTATTGGGGTGGAAATATGTCATTTTGGAAAGATGTTATGATTTTTAAATTTAGTAATTATTCACATTTGTGTATTTCAATGTATGATGTGAAGTATGCCAACAGACTATAGAAACGTAAAGGAAAAAGAAATCACTCATTTAAAAGAATCAGGCAAGGCTTCACAGAAGAGGTAGCATTTGTGATGGATCTTAAAGAATAAGTAGTACTATGACATAAAGAACTTGGAAAGAAAAGTTCAAAGAGAAAAACCAGAATAATAAAAAAACTTGAAGAAATGAGAACACTGCTTTTGGAGGAGAGGAAATGGTTTCATTTTGTTTTATTCACTTTGAATGGTGTGTCAAGAAACATTAGGCTGCCCTGGCTGGTGTGGCTCAGTTGGTTGGAGAGTCATCCTGTAAACCAAAAGGTCATGGGTTCAATTTCCGGTCAGGGCACATACCTGGGTTGCAGGTTCGGTCCCTGGTTGGGGCATGTGCGAGAGGCAACCAACTGATGTTTCTCATGTCGATATTTCTCTCCCTCTCTCTTTCTCTCCCTTCTCCTTTCTCTAAAATCCTCTGGTGAGGATTTAAAAAAAAATAGATAATAAGCTGGAAATGGATATTGAGGCTAGATTATTTATAATATTTAAACAGAGTTGATTTTCCTTTAGGAAATTAATTCTGGCAATGGAATATACAACAAATAGAGAGATTAGCAGTAAGGGGATCAGTTTTGAAGCTGCTGCAATTATGATAACTAAGGCTGATATATATTGAGCACTTCTGTGCTCAGGAGAGAGTCAGGAATATAAAGTGTAACATGAAGATGAAAAATAAGACAAGGCCTTTGGATCTGATGATTAGATTATTGACCAGCTTTGGATGAAAAGTTATCAGGAGAATGGAGAAAGTAAGTGACGGGGAACAGGAGTGAAGCCAAGAAAAGCAATAAGGGTCAAGGGATATTTTCTTGTTGGTTGGTTTGTAGGATCTGAGATTTAAAACATTTTTTTAGCTAATGTAGAGGGGCTAATGGAGACAGAAACATTAAAGAGGAAAAGAAATTCTCAAAGGGGATGAGAAAAGATCACAAAGAAGGAGGCATTGTCTTGGCAAGTATAAGAGGGATGTCTCATAGGAGTCAATTTAGGGAGAGATTTTAAGGTCAAGAAGAGCGAGTTCAGGGAGCTCATATCGTCTGACATCAATTCTTTTAGTTAAATGGATGGGGAGTCCTCTATGGAGAGTAATGGGAACAAGGGGTGCCTGGATTTTAAGGGGGTAAAGAAGATCTGGTGTAAGCTCCATGGAGAGGCAATGAAGGGCAGTTAAGAAGTAGTGGGTACCCAGCAAGGGAGAGTGAGTAGCAGATATGCACAATGAGCATCTGCAGGACATTCAATGCAATGACAGCACAACATCTGATAAATTCTTCACTTGTCTTGATGGTAATTTCATCTCTCAGATGTAGAGGAATAGACCAGAAAAATGGTATCTCTCCTTAATTCTGATCATCAAAAAGGGGGTATGTTGGGAATAATGGGAGCAGTGGAATCTTTCTGAAAGTGCGCAGCATAGTCAGACAGGTAGCCCGGACACTGGGCAAGTCAATGCCTGAAATTCCTTCAGCTCAGCACTACGTGAGTGCAAAAGGCAGGAATGGCACAAAACCATGGTAAATATAGAAGAGAAGCATAAATCTACTTTAACAATGACACAAAGGCCTAGCTAAGAATAAATTCGGGGAGACATGACTTAACAGGAGCATGAGTGAAAATGATTTAAGCAACTCAGCAGTATATACATTACTAAAAGTAGCCCACAGAACCAGTTACAACCACCCTATAGGACAGAGTTTTTGGTGCCATGTCCAAGATATGAAATGTAACTCTTTTGTTGTCTTGGATTTTTGAAATAGGCCCCAAAGATTATGAATAAAACAAGAGGTATAAAGTCTTCCATAGCCCGAAGGGGTATGCTGGGTCACTTTTGTAGAATGTGGTAACAGAATGTAAATGCAGTTTGCTCCTCGTGAGCTATCCCCCACGTCAATGGGAGAGAAAAGAGAGGAGCATACTCTACTGTTTAGGCTAAGAGAGAGGCTTCAAGAGAACTCTCTGAGAGGTTGGCCCATATCTCTTGAAGTCTGGGACACAGAAACAGATCCTCATCTCCCCCAAAGTCTAAAATGGACAGTCTAGGTGCAAGCACCTGTGAGGAGTCCAGCAATGATAAGATATGTTGAGAGGGACCGTACTGCCACTAGCTATAGGGAAAGCATAGTGTCCTGAGGTTCACTTCTGGGCTCAGCTCAGCAAAAGAACACGGGCCTGGAGGTCCAATGTACCCAGAACCCAGGGCCTGACCAGGGTAGTCAGTGACCAACCGCTGTTTAGATCAGTGCTTCTCAAGCTTTATTAGAATCACCCGGGGGCTTGTTAAAACAGATTCCTGGGCCACACTCCTCAAGATCCTGATTCCTTAGGACAGAGGAGTCCGACAATGTGCATTTCTAACACGCTCCCAGGTGATAATAATTTTGTTATTTGTGGACCACACTTTGACTAGCACTGGTTTAGATGTCACCAGTAAGGCACCTCCAAGGAACACAAAAAAGTGCCACATAAGAGCAGGAACCCACTTTACAATCATTCTGCCTAGAAATCATCAACAGATTCAACTGTACCAGCCAATTTCTGCTGGTCTCTCCCACCCAGGAGTGGTTAGAAACAGCAGCTGAATGGAAGAGGAGGGGCTATGAAACAGTAAAATAGGCAACCATACCCTGCCCCACAACTCCAGGCTTCGAAGACTCAGTCAGACCTGAGTAGGAGCAGGGCATAAGTCCTAACTTGGATATGTATATGGAATTTTGACTAAATGGAGAGACTGGACTAGAGTTACAGAGTTATTAAAATTTTAGTGTCCAAACCAAGGAATTAATATTATTTCCAATAGTGGAAAAGCTATGGAGGTCTGTTTTAAATTTTGTATGCAGTTAGAAAAAAGAACTGGTTCGAAAAGAATGGATACAAGAATAAAGTTGATTGAGCCCAGCTTGTTTAATCAGCCGATTACACAGGTCTTAGAACAGTATTTTTCCAACACTTAGCAGGTTCGAAGAAGTGTAGCTGGGACAGCAGGCCCTGGAAACCTCACCAGAGAAGCACTCATGTGAGGAAATAGGGAGCTTCAGGCTGGAGGAGACTGAGGAGACATAATGACACACTTAAAGTTCAAAAGACCATTTTGTCAAGGAAGGATTAGCCTTCTTTGTGGTGGCAGAGGCCACAACTAGCTTAGGTTAGTGGGAGTTAAAGAGGGAGTCTGCTTGGGCTCCATATAAGGAAGACATAAGTAAAGCCATGTCACTGACACCAAATGGTCACTTGCCTGGAATGTTGACAGGAGTTTCACACGTGGTAAAGGGGAGATTTTGGATGCTATCTAAGTACATCAGCTCTACAGCAACATTTTGTAGCAGATGTGGTAAGAGGTGGATTCTCCGGGCTGGGGTCATAAAAAAGTGAGTACCCAGTGGCTCCCTGTCCCCATGTCCCTCCATGTACTTAAGCTGAGACTGCCAACCCTACGCTGACTCAGCCCTGGCTGGGCTCCAGGACTACTCCTAAGGTAACGTGGGGTGACTCAGGTATCTGATGAGGGCACCTGCTTCCTCATCGTTTTAGTCCTGGTTAGTTAAATTTGGTGACTGGGCCTTTGCAACCAGGACTTTCTAAAACAAAGTTACAAACTAGTCCAGATGACTGGATCCTGGCTGGTATCCACAGCTCTGCTGCCCTCCCCAGTCAGGTACTGTGGCAAGAGCATTGTTGAAGTAACTGACCAGGGTCTAGGCATGATGGGAAAGCAGGAAGTCAGAGACAGGGTGAGGTGCACGGACAGTCAAAGTGCAGGCAAGGAAACAAGAAAGATGATGAGCACGTACCATGACAGAGGTAGAAGGAGGAGAAGGGTAACATGATATCCTCCCTGACTGTAAAATGTGGAAGTTTTTTGGTTAGGACTTGTTTGTACTATCATTGTGACTAGAATGGTTATTAGTGTGCCAATCAAAACTGGGAGCAGACAGAAAGGCATTGTGTCTGTAGCCCAAATGTTGACATAATCATATAATAATCTGGGATCAAGAAATTCTTAATCCTCCACCTAAAATAGCTTCCAAATGTCCTCAGGGGTGCAGAAAAATATTAGTAGGGTCAGATGACCACAGGAAAGTGATTATGACAGCCGCATGCCTTAGCATTTACTTAGTGAAACAATGGCTTTTAGACAATGTCTTTCCAATTTAATTTCAACATTGTAGCCTGAGTGTTCTTTTCAAAGGACAGATCTGATCATGTCACCAACCTCCTGAAAACCCTTGAATGGCTACCCACTGTTCTTCGAATAAAGACCAAATCCTTAACTAGGAGCTGCAGGGCTTGGCCCCTGTGGGGGTTGAGCATGGGAGTGGGGGTCCACCTTTGCACCTGCTCTTCTCTGGGTCTAGCATGCTCCCTACCAGCCTTTCTCAGTTAGCTCTAACTGAGCCTTGTCCTTTAGATCTCAGCTCAAACAGCCTTTTCTCAGGGAAGCCTTCCTGTGTCTGCACCCCTACCTGGAGTCCTTTGTTCTTTGCTTTTTATAGGGCTCCATTCTTTTCTTTTGAAGCACTTATCTCAGTTTGTAATTATACATTCATCAGTGCCATTATTGTTTACTGCTCTCCCCACCCCCGCTAGCCTCTCAGCATCATGAGTGTGAAAGGTCTCTTTTTCGATCAACATCTTATCCAGAGTCTAGCATTGTGCCTGGCTAATGGGAAGCCTCAATGCCTTTTTTTGCAGAGTGAGTGAAAGGACTGTCTAAATTATGCTTTCCTTCCAAAATGCGGAATTCTGCAAAGGGAGGAAAGTGTTAACCAGACATCAAAACAAAATTCTTAGTAATATTTCCTCTCCCTCCATGCAGTGATTTATTTTAAAATTCAGAACCTTATGAGCTCTAATCTTCTTTCATATTATATAGAAATCAGTTCATCAGAATAACCCTCTAACTCTACCTGGTATTCTCATTTATTCCTCATTTTCTCTGGAATAAATTTAAGTAGTCCTTCTTAGGGTTCATCTTCTTTTGGGAACTTGCATAGAGAACATTTTATTTTAGGTTAATTCAGTTGAAATTTTATTTAAAGGCACCCTAAGTTACAGACATTGACAGGTAAATGTTTATGAAAAGATAATATATATGTGCTCTGTATGTGTGTATGTCTATCAATCCATCTAAAAATGTCTTTCCATGACTTGAAATAGAAAAGATTGGATTTAGGCAAGGAAATCATTACAGTGTCGAAGTTTCCACCCCCAGACTCCTACCCTCTCCAGCTAAACTTTGCAGGATTTGGGGGAATAAGCAGGCAGTCATGGTTTTCTGGGGACTGGCTGAAGGACATGTACTGCCCCTCCTAATGCAATCCTCCAAGGGTGAGTCATAACGCCAGCGGCGCTGTTCTCCAAGACTCCATCTCCGCTATTTCTAACCTAAATTCTGAGAAGAGCACATTCCAGATCCAACCCTTTAGATCTCTGTGTGGGCCTGAAGTATACATGTCCTTCCCAACTTCCCATTCTCTCTCTTATTTCCTTTGCAGTGAGCTGACAGCCACTGGGCAGAAGTGGTCAACTTTAGTGACCACGATGGCAACAGAGAATAAGAAATCCATTGTCACTTGCTGACTGTGCCATGGTGGTAAATGTCTCTTTCAGAAAGCCACAGAAACAGACAATTAATCACTTACTGAGTCATAGGAGAGCCCAAGCCAAATAATCTAGACAAACAACTTTTACTAAGACTGTCTACAAATGGCAAAATGTTGTAGGAACCTGGTTATTTCCTTTAACAGTATCATTCTGATACTTCTGTCCCTCAGAAAAGATATTTTCTTGAGGCACGTGGAAAGATAAAGCAAACCGTCATTTTATTCTACAACACCCCGCAGGTATTGTCACACTTCTCATCGTCTTTCCACCGTGGGATTCCTTAACAAATGGCTCTCCAAGCCCTGTCCCCTTTTCTTCTCCTATTTTTCCCCTGAACTCCTCATTTGTCTTCCTACTAAACGACTAAATGTGTTCTTGCAAAGATTCTAGAAACCTACTCTAATACTTTTTAATATCACTTTCCTAATTTAATCTTAGGGAGTTGGCCATTCTCATTCCTGCTGTCCTCCCTAAAGCTTCTAGTTTCGCGGACCCTCCCTTGACCCTGAGGCTTCAGGAACAGTGCTCTGAAGAAATTCTTCTCTTTTCCATGAGACTGCTTTCTGGACTTTAGCTGCCTGTGCCCAAACACCACCTAACTCCAAGGCTCAGCCTTGTCTTGGATTGCTCTCTTTTTTTCCTTCAGAGTTCTCATTCATCTTCACATTTTCAAGCGAGTCACAACATTTTCCTCCCTAGAACTGAGCTCTTTTCGGAGCTTCACCCTCACAACTTCATCAGCTAGTTGACTCTCTCCGCATCAGTAACAGCCCTGCTAACATTTTTATGTCATCATATTCCCTGTTTCCCTTCCCATCCCTCCAAGCCAATGTCTTCCACTCAGTGAGATTGAAAGCTCATTTTTGTCTGTGACTCCTCCTTCTCAAACAATCTCCGTATCTAATTGGTTACTACAGTCTTTATATGCCTCTACTGTCTGCCCTGTATCTCCTGTCAACTGCTACCATTGAGGTCCAGGATCTTTCATGTCGTGTCTAGATTTTGGCAATCAGCTTCTAACTGGTTTGCCAATAACACCTTCCCCCTGAAGTCCACTCTGCACCCTGCCGTGAGAAGAATCATTTCACCACTTGAAAACATTATTGTCTACAAATTTTCCAAATATCCAGGTGAGGCAGAAAGACACCTTGAGATATTAATTAATTGGGAAACCCCATTTCACAAAGTCTCTCTTCTTCCTTACTGGGAAGGTTTGTATTAACTGGTGACCTCAAGGCACTTCCATAAAACCTTTGCTCCCCGAAGACTTTGAAGGTAACTAGAGGAGAGACAGGATGATCGCTTCAAATTCAGAAAAGGGCTTGGAGGTTGCATGGCAGGATATAGAGTGTTTCCTCCGTGGCAATGCCCTAAAAAATGGGTGAGATATCCAAAGCAATGGCTTTAGGGTCTCTCTGGGAAGTAAGACCATGTTCCCAGTTTTAGCAAAGATTCCTACATGCCAGTGTGTTTCAAAACAGCAGACAGTCACAGGACTTCAAGGGGCTCTTATGGGCACAGTGAACAAGCATGGTCAGCATCTTGGGACAGGAATAGATAATGGAGAGTCAATCCTTTTTTTCTGGGATCCAGGTAAGCTTCCCAGGTTCTGGTGTGATCCCAGAATGAAAGAAAGCAAAATGATGACTGAAAGGGACTTTCCCACTGGTTTGATAGAAGAGTGCTCAGAGAGGTATGTAATTTGGAACAGAATTCATAATCTGTACTCAACATGAAAGCCTCTCTGAGATCCACCTACCTTCATTCATTCACTCAACAGAAGCATACTTTGTGTCTAGTATGTTGCTTGGAAACACAAAAGCAAACTGAAATACTTTAGGTTCTTAAGTCAATAGAGGGAGGGAGATACAGGTATATTCCTTCCTTTCTTCTCTTTTTTCAAAGAAGCCTTTCCACTACTTCCTTGATCTTGATCAAATCTCCTTATACATATATTTTTTAAAGATTTTATTTGTTTATTTTTAGACAGAGGGGAAGGGAGGGAGAAAGAAAGGGAGAGAAACATCAATGTGTGGTTGCCTCTCGCTCAGCCCCCACTGGGGACCTGGCCCGCAACCCAGGCATGTGCCCTGACCGGGAATCGAACTGGCAACCCTCTAGTTCACAGCCCGTGCTCAATCCACTGAGCTACACCAGCCAGGGCCTTATACACATTTTTAATAACATGTTTACTGTGTTAAGTGCTTCTAAGGAGAGATAGTTTTACATTTGAGTTATTACTTAATTTATTCAGTCACCCCCTTCCCCAATAAATTGTAATTTCCATGAGGGCAGAGAGCCTGTTAGTTTTGAGCAATCAGTGTTTAGAAGAGAGAGTGTCTGTGGTGAACATTTTCTTTTCCCATATCAACACCTTCTGCTCTGCTCCTCACAGGCTCTGCTGTAGTCTCATAGAGCTTGAAAATATGTCGATGGGCTTCTGCCTCTAAACCTTTCCTTTCCCATTCCCCTGCAACTGCATGCCGGCCACCATGACAACACCCTCCCCATCGTGCTTGAGACACTGGTTATGAAGAGTCATATTTTTTGTTGTCTCTTTCTCTGTAACTGTTCTGTCTCTTTAACCAGTTAGTAAGCACCTCTGTTGACAGGACTATATTTTATACTAGCCAAAAGTAAGGCACACTTAGTTGGCACTAAACCAGAAAGCCTCTGCTCTGCATATCTCAGGAGTGGTTAGAGACTGTATGCTCTGTGACAGGCATCTCGGAGGGCTGTTCAGTGTACAAACTGTAAGGCTGTATATTTATGACAGCCCTAATTAATCTACACTAGTTGAATGAACAAAGAACTTACACATCTTTGTGATGCTCATTGCCTTATAACTGATAACAATAGATTCATTTCAACAAATGTTTCTTGAGCTCCTACTATGCACCAGGAACGTTTCTAGGCAACTGTGATACATCTATGAATAAAACAAAGATTCCTCTCCCCCTGGGCTTTACAATATAATGGGAGAAACATATAGTAAATCATGAACACTGCAAATGTGAAAAATAGAAGGTAGAAAATTCAATAAGAGAAAAAGAAGAGCAAAGGATAAATGTTTCATAAAAGTTAACCACTTGCCTGCAGGTCTGGTCCAGTTTTTGTCATTCCAAAAATGAAGGTGAACCTGGGATAGGTCTTTGAAAGGCAGGTCAGGATCTTAATCAACCTCATTTAACAGACTCAGAAAAGACCTGGAACAGTTCAGAAGCCCCCCTGGAATTAGCTGTTGACCACAACTAGGACAATCAGGCAGGGAAGTATTCAATGATAATATTAAGCCATAGCACAAAAATATTAACTTTGTATTCATGTTCATTAAAGTTAATATTCTTTTTATTTTAAGGATTATAGTAGCAACTATTTTAAACAGTTTTTTAAAATTGATTTTTAGAGAGAGAGAGGAAAGGAGAAAGAGAAACATCAATGTGTTGTTACACGCATCCATACATTATTGGTTGCTTAGTGCATGTACCCTGACTGGGGATCAAACCCACAGCCCCAGTGAATCACGATGATGCTCCAACCAACTGAGCTACCTGGCTAGGGCAGTAATACCAGCTATTTTTAAAAGCCTACTGTAGACCAGGCATTGTGCTTGGCTTTTCTTACATTATCACTGTTATGTTCATAACCATACATGAGGCATGGTCTCTTATTTCTTCCATTTCACAAATAAGGAACCACAGGGACAGATGTAAGTTGCCTAAGGTAAACTAAGGGGTAAATGATGGCGTCATGATTTGGAGACAACAGCCTCAGTGCTGTCAACCACCCCACTCTACAGCCTAATGGTGATAAGAAACTGGAGAGTCCACAACAGGGAGGCTTAAGTCTACAGGTGTGAAGTGATGAATAATTAAGGAAATTTCATGAATCAAAGCAACAAAAATAGAAAACTATGGTTTCCATCAGGCAGTGAAGGACTTAGGAGAAAAGAAATTCTTGCCCTGGCCAGGTGGCTCAGTTGGTTGGAGCATCATCCTGTGCACTACAAAAAGGTTGTGGGTTTGATTCCAGGTCAGGGCACATACCTATATTGTGGGTTCAATCCCTGGTCTGGGCACCATCAGGAGGCAACCAATCAATGCTTCTCTCTCTTGCTCTCTCCCCTCCCTTCCTTTGTCTCTAAAAGTCAGTAAACATATAAACATACACTTGAGTGAGAATTAAAAAGAGAAAAGAAAAAAGAAATTTTCAAAAGCAAAGGCATTGACTATACCACAACCAGAGCCATAAATCAAATTCAAGACTCTTCATTCAACATAGATTAAATGTCTTTTATTCAGATACAATCCAGAAGGGATGGCACTGATCAGTAGCAATGCTTGTTAATCTTACCTAGCTATTTTATCATACCTAGTATGTTATCTTTCCTAGCTGTTTTTCTTAATTTATTTTAATTAGTTTTATTGAAGCCTTACTTCTGTAGATGTGGTTCATTTAAAACACCCTTGGAAATTTCTCAAGTCACTCACTTTCCTTCTTCTAAATACAGTATATTTTTTCACTTTTATTGGGTTGTCTAAATTTTCTGTAGGTTTTATTCTCCAAGTAATCTTTTATTTATTTCAGTTACAGGTGACATACAATATTATATTAGCTTCAGGTGTAAAATATAGTGATTAGACCGTTACATATAGTATGAAGTGATCACCCTGATAAGCCTAATACTCATCTGACTCCATACATAGTTGTTCCATAGTTATTACGATATTATTGATTATCATCTCTATGCTGTACTTTACATCCACATGACTATTTTTATGTCTGGCAATTTGTATTTCTTAATCCTTTTCACCATTTTCACCCTTCCCCCCAACTCCCTCCCATCTGGTTAC